>PVJA010004079.1:0-38668 GCA_004027025.1 Myocastor coypus | reverse complement strand
TCTAATGTTTTGGGTGTTGGATGTTTTGTCCCAGCAACGAGTAAAAAAGTAACTGAGACACCATTCCTAAATTCTTGTGGGGATTTAACTCTTTCAGTTTATGTAATCCCTTTACCCTCTATCACAATGTGCCTTAATCTACTTGAAAGGACCTTGTACTTGCTGATATTAGTTTTGTCAGAGCTATTCATCCCTGCTCAGCTCTGGCAAATTGCATAAGGGAGTTGGGGTTGACAAATGTAAATATGGTGTAAAGAATCATGTCAGTGTTAAGCAAGAGCTGCTCTAGAGATGCCCATGTCAAATTGGAGGGTATCTATAGCTACCACATTTATACAGGTCTTCAGTAACAGTAAAAATACTTTAAATTCATGCAGTTAAAACTTGAGTGAGTCTGTACGAGTCCAGGTGTTGGGTTGTCAACATTTAAAGATACCAATAACTACTTGATGTCACATTGCCCAGAAAGGAAGACAGTAATTTTTTAACAACTTGGAATTGAGACCATTTCTGTATGATTGGGACTGTCCTCAAGAGTGGACATTCCTGTGTTTTGAAATAAGATAGAACAGGAGGATTATTTTTATCTCAACAATTTTAGCTTGTCCCATGGAACTGAACTTTTGGTCACTGTAGCCTAGTCCATGTAGAATTCCCAGTAAGTTAATTTCTATTTACTTCATCTAATAGCATGAGTTAGATTGGTAGTTTGGAAAGATAAAGCTTTGTTTTTAAAATTTAATCATATATAATACCAGTCTTAAAACCAGAGTACTGGAAATTTGTTTTTGTGTAACTCTAGGTGGAGGCCTTTTGGCATTTTTGGTGCTGCTTTATTTATTTATTTATTTATTTATTTTAAAGCTCTGTTAGGCCGACAGACAGCATTTAACACAAATTTGGGCACTTTAAAAAATATTTTATACTGCATGCATGTAATCTCAAGTTACTTGGGAACCTGACCAGTTAGGTAAGTCAGCAAGACCTAGATTCTAAAAACTGATAAAAGGCAGGGAAATAGTTTAGTAGTAGAGCATTTACCTAGCATGAGCAAGGTACTAGGTTACCATCTCACCAAATGTAAACTTTTAAGTGTATAAACTTCTACACTGGAAGACTCTCTCTCCCTCCCTCCATCTCTCTCTCTCTCTCTCTCTCTCTATATATATATATATATATATATATATATATATTTTTTTTTTTTTTTTTTTTTTTTTTTTTTTTTTTTTTTTTTTTGGGGGGGGGTGGGAGTTTGTCTTAGTTACTTTTCTGTAGTTGCTGGAACAAATTACCCAACACTCAAATTAAAGAAGGAAAGGTTTAGCTCAGTTTGTGGAGGTTTCAATCAGTAATCAGCTGGCTCCAAGGCAGGGTGGTGAGGCACAGAGGGTCAACAGTTCAAGGCAACAAAAGCAACAAGAGCAAAAGGAGGGAGAACAGCCTCTTTTTCCTCCTTATTTTGTAAGCAGGCTCCCACCTCCAAAGCTGATGTAGCATTCACACAATCCCCATGCCTTCTCCTTGCTCATGATGTTTACAAGCCTAGACCTTGGCTTTCTGTTCAATCCCTTAATTAAACACTTAAATATCTCGAGTTGACACAATAAATGAACTACAGGAGTATTAGAGGCTGAATCCAAGGTCATGTCACTGAAGTATGCCCCCAAAACTTTTTAAATTTTGAGGGCTGAGAATGTAGCTCAGTAGCTTAAGCCCCTGACTGGCAAGCACAAGGTCCTGCACTTGATGCCTGCCCACTACTAGGGGAAAAAATGTGACAGGGTCTTACTAAGTTACTAAATTGCCCACCTGGACTCAAATTTGTGATATTCCTGGTTTACCCTACCAGAATGTTAGAATAATAGTCATGCACCAACACATCCAGCTTTGTTTTCATTTTAAAGTTTTATTTATATTACTTTTGCAAATAAAGTAAAGCTAAAAATAATCCAAAACTAGTTTCATTTTCAAAAGAGATGTGGATTTTTTAAGAACAACTGTTTAACTTGCTATGAGAGCACGAAGTAACTTCAGTTAATAATGTGTTAGAGTCCAGCTGTATAATGAAGAAAAATAATGGTGGTGTTGAATGAATGTGGCTATTGGGTGAAAAGAAAACTTGCTCAAAACTTAAAAATTCTTGAGGTGACTTTAAAAGATATTTTATGATCTCTTGTGGGCTGTTCATCCATTCTGTGTAAAAGAGAAAAAAAGAAAAAGTTTGCTGATCTCAAATGCAAGAAAGCCTTACCTAATTTATTTTTTAAATTTAATTTCACTTAATTTTTTTTCTGGTTTCAGAACTTTTGTTTGTTTGTTTATTTATTTTTATGGCTGGCTCAGCCTGCCCTGAGGGCAGGGCTGGCGCAGCATGTGGTGCTGGGGATCCAACCGCGGTCCCTGCAGCTGCCTAAGCTTTCCTAAGTAGGCTCTTTAGACCACTGAGCCATCCTGCTGGGCCCCAGCCTTACCTAATTTAAATTTATGATATAAACCTATGATAGTTTTTTAGGAATTAAAAACATTTATCAGTAGATTTGGTTTCTGATCATTCTAACTACCAGAGCATTTCAAATAAGATAATTACATCATCTTTGTACTTTTGTATTTCTATGTTCCTTTATTATGGACATATGAAGGGAAGGGAATTATGTTCTTGCTGATAATTGTACAGCTCTGCTACCTAATATTTTAAGATCCTGACTTCACTTGGTTCAAATCTTGGAAGTCTTTCCTATAGATATTGCTTTGATTTTCCCACTCAAAATTTTTTGATGGTGGTTTTTGTTACTGTGTACTGATTTGAGTTACTAATTATCATTAAGTATTTTTCAGCTTAAGTTACTGAGAGAATCATTAACTGTTTTTGTATATGTACATATGCAGTTAAACTCCTTTGAAAGAATCCTTCAGGCCTTTTGAATTCGTCTATTAAGTGCTAACGTGATAAATGTTACAAACAAGTTTTAAAACTTTAGCATTTATTTGCTCATTCCCAAATATTTCACTTGCAGTATTAGCGGCTAGCTACTTTTCTGTGCTCCACCATCCCTGGGACAGAACCTTTGGAGAATATGAAGAGGTGTTAGCCTGTTGAAAAGCATCCAGGAGCATCCTCAATTTCATGTTAGACCAAGTAGCCCCTCCAAGCTGTTCCATGCTCTGTTGTGTGCTTATGAACGGCACTAACAAGCCTTTTACATCGGTATAGATTGTCCTGCTGTGTGATGATCTCAAAGATGAGAACTATGCCAAGAAGCTTCTCTACATTCTGGCTGGTAGCAGGCTTGCCAGGTACTGTCTTAGTATTAGATATCAGGGAAATTCAGGGACTTCAGCTGGGCCTTTAATGGATGTAGTAAGTTGTATATACTTCTTGTAGCTACAGCAGCATTTCTGGAAATGAGCTTCCAAAAGTGAGTTGATATCTGTTGATTTTGTGACTGTCATATGCTTCCAAAAAGTTGAAATGTAAACATTTATAGAAGGGTAAGTGTAGAAAACCACATGAACAATTCAGGAAAATAAAAGCTAGCAAGAAGGCTGCCTTTTAAAATAAATGCCTATGTTAGTATATTTGCCTCGATACAAACAGAAAACTAAACTTTTTTAATGTAAAAGAGAAAAAATTTTAACTAGTATGTATGTAGAAATTTTCCCCAGCTGAGTTGTTTACACTTGTTTCTGCATACCAACTCTTTGTCTTTTAAGTTTAGATAATATGGATTACTAAAATCTTCTTAAAAATTACGTCTTACTTTCACAGGCATGCTTTCAAAGTTATTAAAACAGGAATAAGTGTATTTAGAATGATTACAGAAATTATTGATGTTATGCTTTGAACAAACTTCTCCAGGCCACTTTCACCTGATTTTTTTAGAAGCAAAATGACTTAATTCCCATACTCTGAAAATTTAGGAATGAGATGGAAAGGTCAAATTTTCTTAACTTTAACAGAATTAATCTTTATTTTCTTTCTGTTTTATCTTATTTTTATCCTTGTATCTGGTAGTGATAGTGTGATTTTTTTTAAAATCAGTCTATAAGACTAAAGCCAGTTAACATTTAGTTGATACGAAATGGTAGCAAGGCATAAGTCTTAACTAGCAAAATGAATTCATTTACATTCAAAGTATATGAAATTCCTTATTTAGTGTTCAAAAATGAAACTGAGAAAACCTACTTCTGTTCTTTAAATTGCCACCATTCATATGTCACGTGGAATACATTTTTTGTATCTCTCTGTGCTCTGGCTTCTTTTCTATAAAATGGGCTCAAGCATTTAATTGACTTCCTTCCTCCCTTTCAAGAATATTGAGGACAGACACCTGGAAGTCTTTGGAAGACAAAATGCTACCTTATGTATTTTTTGATACTAACTTACCTTGTAAGTATGTGCTATGTATTGTACACAGTGGCGCGGTGTGACATTGTGAACTTTTTATGAGAATAGAAGTTGTTTGCATGCTTTAATATTAAACTGTGAATTTATTGTTAATGTTTTACATTTTTTCTGAACTTGATTAGATCTTATCTAATAGAGTAGGAACTATCCCTCTGAATACACATCTTACACTGTTCCTGGATAAGAGATGAGAGGTAGAGGTACTAATGTTTTCTGGAAGTTTCTTAGAAATGTAGAGTTGTGGTACAGCTTGGTTAAGCTTGTATTTCCCAGGTTTGTGACATACAGAAGAGTGCTTCATCAGTGTAGGAATTTATCAAAAGAGTCCCTATTCCTTCAGTTTTAGGATTTCTTTCCTAGATTTATGATGAACCACATGTTGACTCATGAGCTAGAGTCAGATAATGTTATTAATGTATACAAAGTTCTATGAAGGAAGAGAGTCCTCGTGTTGCATTTGAAAAACCTGCAATTTTGTCTGTGTATATTGCCCCTACCCTATTATTCACTTTTTCCTGCAATAGACTATTTTCCATATCTAATGAATGAAGATGTTGTGTGGATTTTGAATTTTTTTGCAATGAGTGCCTAGATCCCATAATTCTGAAATGATGATTATAAATACATGAAGCTATTTATAGTCATTCTTATGAAAACAGCTGTAACTTGTGATCTTCTTTATATTTTCATGTGCTAATCTTCAGTATCCAAGAATTTTGTTGCAGAACCCCCATATTATTCATGAATGTTGCTGTTTGAAAAGTCCTGTGTTCTTTAAAGAATTCTTAGGTGCTATTTTGTTAAATTTTCAGTGGTGGAAATTATTCTTGTAAAGACAAGACAAAGATGATTTTTGTGTGTGGTTAGTATTAAGTTTGATAAATTTTCAGTTTTATGGTAGAGGCTTAGTGTGATTTCTGAAACGCTTAAATGTTTTTCTGACATCCATTATCATTTTTTTTTTTTTTTTTCCAGAGAATACGATCAACAGTGGATGAAAAAGAACAAAAGCAACTACTTATGGATTTGGATGTAGTAATGCGGAGTAGTGATTGCCCATACATTGTTCAGTTTTATGGTGCACTCTTCAGAGAGGTAGGAATAAACTCTGTGGGTTTTAGCCATTGAATGAATATAGAAAATGAGTGTACATTTAAGGGATAGCAATATTAGACTAACTTTCAACTAAATGCCATGTATGAGTTATAAACTAGCATCTGTTTTAGTATACAGTCACATAATCTATACATTAATTCATTAATTAAGGGATGAATCTTGTATGTATATATGTATTTCTATCATTTGTGAATATCATGATTTTATTTTTAAATTTAAAAAATTTTTTTTTGTGATGCTGGGGATTGAACTCAGGACCTTATGCTTGTTAGGCAAGTGCTTACTCTACTGAGCTATCTCTGTGCCCCCTGATTTTATTTTATTTTAAAGGTTAAAAACAAAACAGCAAAAGCAAAGACAGATACAGAGTGACATATAATACATATCGTACAGATTCTGAAAACAAGATGAAATTAGTAGTATAGTTATGTCAACTATTGTGTATACATTCATTCTTTCTTTCTTTTCTTTCTCTCTCTCTCTCTCTCTTTCTTTCTTTCTTTCTTTCTTTCTTTCTTTCTTTCTTTCTTTCTTTCTTTCTTTCTTTCTTTCTTTCTTTCAACTGGGGATTAAACTCAGAACCTTGCCTGGCAAGAAAGCATCTCTCTTGTACTTTCTACTCCTTGTACTTCTTAATGACTACTCATTTTTATGAGCAGTTCTAGTGAATCTATTCATTTTCTTCGAAATTTCACATCTGTGTTACATTACACTGTCAGACTGTCTTCGGGGGCTAATTATTACATAATGTCTTACTGTTTTGTGAGATTACAAAACTGGGAATTTTCTTATTATAGGAGATCCTTGTCCTTTCCTCTTCACCATTCATCCCTTTACTGTGAGTTTATTTGTTGGAAACAATATATTGTCTAGCCACTCGAGGCTTTGTATCTTAGAGTACTTCTTTAGGTACTGAACTAGATTCATAAAATTCCTACTCTATTCTATAGCCAGGTACTGATTTGAGGTAAAGATCTCATGTAATTTTTTCTTATGGAAGGTCAACATTCCCAACAGCATTCATTTGAATAAGCCATCCTTTGATCACTATTTAATTTGCTTCATCTGTCATATATCAAATATTTGTCTGTGCATAGACATTTAAATCTGTTCTATTGGTAAAAAGTCTTTTATAATTGTTTTTGACTAGTAAGTCCATCTCTCTTTGAAATTGTCTTAGCTACTTTTAGCTCTGCTTTTCTATAAAATTTGTAGGGTCAGCCTGTCACCTGTAAATTTTTTATTAGTGTTCTGTTGAATTTTTACATTGATTGGGGGGCATTTTGATATCTTTATGATGCGAAATTCCTCACGTCTATAAACATTGTTGTCTTCATCTGGCCAGGTTGATGTTACGACTTTTAGCCACATTTTATGAGTGTTTTGCCTACTTTGTTATATTATTGGGTGGCTTATAAAATATTGTTTGAAATAGTGTATTTTTAAGCATTTTCTAACATTGTTGATGTTATATACATATTGGAGTTTTTGGAGGAATTTTATGTTATTTTAGTATTTCAGTATTTCGTTATTTTCCCCCTGTTTAAGGAAATTTGTGTTCTGAAATATCTTCAGGCATGCAGTTGTCCCTTATTTGGCTTCAAAATGAAGGTGACGTTGCTATCACTTTTTCAGGCCATTTTGGCCATTCTGTTTCTCTCCTTTTAAATGAAGTTTATTTCTATTACTGTCAGTTAAGTCTGTGTTAGGTTATGAGCTTCAGAAATAGTACACGTCCCTTTGGAGTGAGTTACTCCTCTCTTTCCCTCACTTCTTAGTTCTTAGCTTTATTGCCTGCTTCAAAATCTTTTGTTTGCCTGTTTTTTCATGTCTTTTTCCTTTAATTTTGTAAGTGTTGTATAGATTTTGGCACCTGCGGGGCATTTTATTTTATGCTTCGTGCGTGTGTTAATTCACTGGGCCTTTATCACAGTCTTTGAGGATGGTAGAGCAGTCAATTCATAGATGAAAAAGTGAGGAGGCCTAAACTTATATAAATAGGAAAGCCTAGGCAGTAAATTAAGACTTAAGTGCTTTCCACTGCTGAGGTTTCCTGCTGTTGTTGTGTCTTATATGTTATGTAATAACAAATTGCTTTAAATGTATTGAAATTATGTCTTTCAGTTAAAATTAATTGATGCGTTCAGGGTAAAAAGTGTTCACCTTTTGTGCGAGGCATTTTCCAAGAACACAGTAAAGGAACAGACGTAGAAAACAAAGATTTATAGAAAATGTGATCACAAATTTACTATGCTAAAGATGTTTTGCAGAATTAACTAGATGGGGCCAACCTGATAGCTCAGCAGACTAAATCACTGCTTTGGCAGAGCGTAGCGGCTGGGGTTTGATGCCCAGTGGTGTGTGCTGAGCTGGTGATTGAACCTTGGCGTGGCAGCAGGCACCTGTAATCCCAGCTGAAAACAGGAGATTACTCCGAGTCCATTCTACGTATTGAGACCCTGTAGACCCTGTATCCCCTATCCTAAATGCATTAAAAGAAATAATAATAATTAGATGAATTATCTAGCACGCCATTTGGTTGTGGGAATTTTGTTTCTCAGTTAGCTGTGGTGGCACATGCCTATGATCCTAGCACTCGGGGAAGATGAGACAGGAGGATCATGAGTTCAAGGCCATCCCAAAATTCATGGCTGGACACCGTCTCAAAAATAAAATAAAATAAAATAAAGTTAAAAAGAAAAAAGAATATTGTTTCTCATCTCAATATTTATCACAACACTTGCTTTTTTATATGTCAGTTAAATGTACTTGTAGGTGTTCATTGAAGGAAACAGGGAATCTGATTCTGTTCATGGCTCTATCACTAACCAGTCCACTTTACTTAACAGACATCAATTTCTTTACATAATCAATCTAGGACAGGCTTTTGAGGTGTAGGAATTTAGTGGATAGGAAGTCTTGGAGCATATAGCTGGATCCCTAAATTAATATCAGTATAAAAACTAAGATAATTTTTGTTATGATCCTGATAGAATTTTTGCTTTTTGTAAGGAACTTTATGTACATGCAAAGTTTTACAAAGTTATCAAAGTATCTGCCTGTATTCATTTTCTCCTGCTTTTTATGCAAGCTTATGAATGTACAGTTTTCAAAAAATTTAATTATAAATAACTTTTTAATAGTATATTTGGTGAGGTAGTGTGGTGGTTTCTGGGTTTGTTTTTGCTTATGTAATTTATGGGGTACTTAAGTTGCATTACCACTCAGAGATGATTCTGTCAAATATTGACATATTTATAGTTGTCTTTCTTCATCTGCAGATGTATTCCAAAAAACACCCCATGAATGCCTGAGATCTCTGATATTACTGAACCCTGTGTATACTGTTTTTCCTTATATTTATACACTTGTGATAACATTTAATTTGTAAACTTGGTACAGTAAGAGATCAACAACAATAACTAGTAATAGAATAGTTGTACTGTAGGAGTTGTTTGACCACATGTATTGCAATACAGTGGCAGTTTATCTGACAACTTACAATGATGATTAAGAGTGGTCCTCACTCAGGTGGGTAGTGTATACAGAGCAGATACACTTGATAGGAATGACTCATGTCCTGAGCAGGATGGAAAAAGATGAGATAAGATGAGGCTGCTACTCCAAAACCAAGTTTATTTATTTATCTCTAAAATTTTCCATTTAATAGTACCGAATTGCAGTTGCACACAAGTGAAGTGATGCTGCAGAAAATCCTTGGCTGAGTGGGTACTGTAGTATTTTTCTTGTCTTCCTGCAAAACTGCTCTCAAATTGGATTTAAACAATCTATAATACTTTGATCAGTGGTTGAATGATTCAGTTTAGTCATAGCTAGCATTCATTCCTTTAAGAAATACTTACTGAAGTTCTGTCCTGGTGGAGGTTATATACTAGTAGGGAAGAAATGATAAACATAATAAGTAACTTTGGCCCCATTTTACAACATGGGAAGGTTTGTGAAGGGTAAGGTAATGCCAAGCAGAATAATTTATATTTTATATTAGGAACAATCCTCACTGAGAAAGTAACATTTGAGCAAGCTGTTTTATGTCTTTTTTTTTGTTTAAGTCTTTCAAGATTACTTTCTATCATCTCATTAGTAAACATAGATGATTTTCCATATATTGTATTCAGTTGAGCCAAAACTTTAAATTTTTATGAGAGAATAAAACTTTCCTATATGAAACAGTTCCTATATATTCAATTAAGAGTGGTGAAGTTGGCTTTGATCACATAATTTATGTTTAAACCCAAGAATATTATTCCCGAGGGCTTTAATAAGAAACCAAAAATTATCTCACATTTGAGGGTCAGTATAAAGAACAAGGTTGGTTGTTTTCTAATCGAGTTTCTGTTTTTAATAAGGTCAAGGTGGTACTTTATATTAAGACATAGGAATAACCACTATTTGTTATTTTGTAGGGTGACTGTTGGATCTGTATGGAACTCATGTCTACCTCGTTTGATAAGTTTTACAAATATGTATATAGTGTATTAGATGATGTAATTCCAGAAGAAATTTTAGGCAAAATCACTTTAGCAGTAAGTACTTCATTTTCAAGTTGTTCATTGTATATATGATTATATAAAGAAATTACTAGTGTTTTGAACACACATATCTGAACATCTTTATAGAGCTTTAGGATCTTCCTAGAAAATCATCTATGATAATATGAGACTGTTACGTCTGTGGGATATTAATACAATGTGCTCTAAGATAATTTGTCACAATTTGGCCTAGATAAATACTAAGAGTTTTTCTTTTCATTCAGATGCCAAAGAGCAATGAAGGATTGTGCTGTAAATAAAGACTACAAAAAGCTATTTTTGTTCTTTGTTCCCTGTTGCTTCAACTTTTTAATTGGTTATATCGCCCTTAATCCTAAATTAATTAGTTGTGGAAGTCTCTTTGAAGCCCCTGTATTATAGGCTAGATAAAGTCTGTTTCCTGTGCTTCTAGACTAGGATTATCAGTCCAACCTGTTTAAAGTGTTGACTAGGAATCCTAGGAATCAGTGGTATTATTATTTTGGTCAGTTGATTTTACCAGAGTTAGCAGAAAAGAAAGAAGTACTGTTTTTAATGTTATGGTTCCAGAGGTGAATTCATGATCATTTTTGTTTTTTATCTCTGAGTCATATTCTGTTTCAAAGTGGAAGATAACTTATTTTCAATAAAGTAAAATTACTAAGATTGTTAGCAATTCCTGAGAATATGAGGCAATGACATGTCCTAGGTTAGTTAATATCTTTTTTGTATGCATCCTCCCCTCTACTATGAGCTGCAGGTTGCCCAGATTTATCTTGGTTAATCACTTTAAGTTAATAAGATCGGTTAAAATCATACTTTATAAGCTGTATTTTAGTTGTGAAGGAGATATATGTGTATTTAAAAACGCAGCTAATTGTAATTATTTTATCTTGGTAAATCTTACGTTAGAATTATTACTTTGACACATCATGATTAAATATAAATTTTTATGAACTAGCTACATTTTAATGTATTATCTTTTTATATAAGTTTATTAAAAACCGAGGAATTAGATTAGGAATTTATTCAAATGATCTCTTTAGCCAGCTTCCTTCAGTATATTAAATTCAGCTTTATTGTTTATGTTGTTATGAATAGTATCAAGTTCCAAGATTATGCTATCATTAGAAAATTAATGGTGACTGAATATTTGTGTTAAGCTAGGATCTCACAACATCATCTTGTCATGAAAACTCCCTGTTATTAACATATGACCACATTTTTAATAGATGATAAATCTGAAGCAAGGAACACTAAGTAATTCATTTGTTCTGATGCTTTTATAGCTAGAAGTGGTACATGGTTAAAGACCAGGTAGCTTGGTTCTGGAACATATTCTTAACCACTGTGTAACAGGCTGGCCATAGAATTAGGTAATTATTTTATTGCGTGTTGGAAATGCATGTTTGCCTGTCTTACAGACTTTCTTGACCCCATTACATATTAAGCACGACATTTACAATCACTTTGTATTAAGTCTCTTTGCTCATTAATAAACCAATAAACATAAAACCGCAACTACATACACATTTCAGGTTTGTGTGTTGTACATTCCTCATGTTCAGAAGCTTGATGAAAGCAAATATGACTTTTGCAGCCAACAGTTGGCCTCTGTGGCTTTATTCTCTCTTAGCTTGATGTGGAAAAGTTTTATTTCAAATACTTTTTTTTCTGAAGAAATATGATATATCTGTTTATTATGTATCACAGGTATACACTAATAAAAAATCTGGTTTCCTGATCATAAGCAGTTATCAGTTAACAATTGCAAATAAATTACAACTGTACCTAGCAGATACCCTGGCTTTGAAAAAGTGACTTCAAAGTCTTATCATCCATTGAGCATAAATGATTATGAGGCATTGAGAACTTGGGAAAACTATTGATTAATTACTATTGCTAATAAATCAGCCCATTGGATTTTCTACTATTTTTATTCTTGAAAAGGTTCAAGGTGCGAGAAATGCAATATAACTTTAATTAAGTTGTAAGATTTTTTTTTTTTAAGCTGGTAGAGAACAGCATGTAAAAGTAGCTACATTTTTAGATCTAAAAGGATTTAGCATCTTCAGTTAACATAACAATGTATATAGATTAGTGAAATATTAAACAACTATATACAGTGATGGTTATGATGAGCTATTAGGTTTTATTAAAACAAGTTTTTTATTGTCTCTTTTTCTTCTTAGACTGTGAAAGCACTAAACCACTTAAAAGAAAACTTGAAAATTATTCACAGAGGTGGGTATGGATTGTATTTTATATGATAGAAATTAACTTTTTCTTTTAGGTTCCTAGATAAGCAGTCTGTCACCAAGCTACACCCTAACTCCTGTTCTCAAGCATTTTAAAGCTATCAAGTGTTTCTTCGCTTAGAGGGTATTTTTGTGAATTGAAGTATTTTACATATTTAGCATTGTAAATTGAAATTTTTCTAAAGCATGATGTATTTGTAAAAATGTTGACTTTTAAGCTTGTTAGGCACAGATTCAAATTTAAACACTTGTAGTTGAAAACTAACTTAAGCAGCATCTCTGTAGGATTTCTGAATTTAATTCAGGAAATAGATTAAATGCTTGCTGTATTTATTGCCACAGACTCAATAGTCATATGGTAGCTTTGAAGAAAGACAGTCACTACCCTTGCTACAACTTGTAATGGACTAACTTAAGACAGTTTATGGCAATAAGTGATTCAGCCTGACATTAAAGGGCAAAAAGTAAAAGATCAAATCCATAGGAGTGAAAGAAAAACATTGAATCTAGGAAACATTGTTTGTAGAGATTAAAGAAATTAGTAATTGGCCTATTTAAGTGAGTTTAGTTCATTATTGACATTGGACCCCTGAAATTATTTAATTGCTGACATCAAAATATATTATGTTTTAAGGGGAAGTATACTGGGAATCGAACTTTGGACCTTGCACTTGCTAGGCAGGCGTGTGTGTCAGGGAACTGTATACCCCCAGCTCCAGAATATGTCATTAAATTTTGCCTTGTTTAATGCTTGTTGAAAATAACATTAAAATAATGTAGCCAGGTCCTACAAAGTGCTTATCCCTTTTATAGTTGATTTTCCTGTCCCTCTTCAGCCATATTGTATGATCATAAAGAGTATTGAACAATACTCATTGATCATTTTTATTCGCTTAGCCTTCATAGTATCAATGAAATGATGTAAGAATTGCAATAGGGTTAGAAAATCAACGAGTAGATGACAGAATGGACCAGAGAGTATATTTTTGCTCATACTGGTAGTGAGTACTCAGAAAGCAATTTGGTGTTCTCTACTTTCACTGAAAACACACGTTCTTCTTGTGGTGAAAATGAAGGTGATGTCTCAAGGATGAGTCCAAGAAAAGTACAGAATGGGAAAAACTGTGAAACTGTGTGAAACCATTTAAGAAGAAAAATATCTCTTAGAAATAAAGAAGTGGTTGCATTTGTAGAATAAATAATGTTCATGTATGGGAGACTACTTTCCCAAAGAGATAAGGTGCTAATAAAGGCAAAATTTATTATAGATGAGCTTTGTATTACCTTATAGTTTTTTTAATATAAAAAGAATTTGAATCAAGCAAATGAATAAAAGCCTCCTGATAAAAATGAAGGAAGTATTTTAGAATGCTAAATTGATTGAGAGCTATGTTTTGATACTTAGTTTTTATGCATTGTCTTTTCTCTCATTGCTGAGATGGAATACCAACCCCAAATTAAGGAAGTAAAGGTTTATTTAGTTCACAGCTTGTGCGGCTTTCAGTCCATAATCAGCTGATTCCAAGACAAGGTGGTGTCACAGAGGAGCAACATTTCAAGGCAGCAGAAGACAGAAAATCGGAGGATCACCCACTTGGGACCCTCCTCCTGTCCTTCTCTCTGACAGGAGTTTTCTTTCCCTCAGTAAATATATTCTGCTCAAAAAAGAGAAAAAGAAAGAAGGAAAGAAAAAAAAAAAAGACAGAAAAGCAACAAGATCTCAAAAATGGGGCGAGCAAGCCTCTTATCCTCCTTTATAGTGTAAGCAGGCTACTTGTCCTAGGGCAGGTATAGCACTTACACCATCCCCATGTTTTCCTCTTGTACAGGCTCAGGATGTTTCAAAAGTGATGATCCTCCCCACTGCTGAGTCACTTAAACTTCTGAACTTCTCAAGTTGACACAGCGAATCAACCATCATAAGCACTGATATTTAATTATTTTTATTTTATTGTTATTTTTTAATGTATTTAGTTGTTACAGAATCTCACTACGCAACTCATACTCATAATGATCCTCCTGTTTGCAGCCTCCTGAATGTTGGGATTATAGGCGTGCACCACCATGCCTAGTGTCATGGCTAATTGTACCCAAGAGCAGGGCCAGCATGGCATGAGGTGCCAGGGATTGAACTAGTTCCTATGCTTGCCTAAGCAGGCAGGCATTTAGTCAGCTGAGCTGTCTTGCTGGCCCACTTTAAAATGTTTTTTTCTGCTTGTAATAGAGTAGAACTATAGTTTTATGTATGTTGGATGTTAAGAAAATATCTATCAATATTCTCTGAATTAAGATGTTGGTGAAATGAATTTGGCTATGTTATATGTGCACAATTCTAGACTAAAGTTATATAGTTACTTATTTAAAACCTGATTGTATGTGCTAAAGGAAAATGTTTTCTTGCATGCTGGAATTTATGCTGTCTTAATGTTTTTAATACTTTTGCTTTAAATACTTTGAGAGCAGTTCATTTGATTAACTATATGCAAAATGCTATCTCTTGCAGATATCAAACCTTCAAATATTCTTCTGGATAGAAGTGGAAATATTAAACTGTGTGACTTTGGCATCAGTGGACAGCTTGTGGACTCCATTGCCAAGACAAGGGATGCTGGATGTAGGCCATATATGGCAGTAAGTGTGAAGTTCAAGCCTTCTTTCTTAGCAGTTGTTGATGAAACCCTGTGCCCTGTGATGCTGGACTGTTAATGTGCCTTTATTAGTTAGGCATCGTCACCATACTAGAATATATTCTGCTTCTCTTAAGTCTGTGTTCAAGTTCTAGATGTTTTCATGAACTTGTACTAAGTTACTTCAGTGAACGCCAGTATTCATTTTCTTTTTTACTCTACTCCTCATTAAGTATTAATTATTTGATCTTTTCTGATTATTAGTTTTATGATAAGTTCTTAAACGTGTCTTTGTGTTTCTAGTAATCCTTCTTAGCTGTAGTAGACAGCCAGTAGACATTGAGAGTATATCCTGGGCTACTAAAGGATGCTATTTCCAGTTAAAGTAGAATAGGAAGACTTATTAGTTCCTAGTAGAACACTAGAACTAGAGTCTGAAGCTGTGTTTGCGTATTGTCAGTTCCTTCTTCAATAGTAGATTAAGCACATAGACAAGTGCAAATGTAGAGACCTTAGGTATTTTGCAGCCATCATAAAGCCTCTATTTTCTAGGGTAGACAGGGGTACATTTTCTTTTCAGTGATACCATGGTCCTTTACTCCTGAGACTGCACATACTATTCTTACATCCTAGAGTTTGATTTGCATTTGAGTGAAAAGTCTAATGTCTATATTTAAAGAACTTTCATCAAGTTAATGTCTTCCTTTAGTATGTCTGTGGTTCTTTGGAGACTTCCACAGTTCTCTAGATCAGCGGTTCTCAACCTGTGGGTCGTGACCCCGGCGGGGGTCGAACGACCAAAACACAGGGGTTGCCTATAGCCATCATTAAATGTTATTTATTTGGAATTATAGTTTTGAAGTAGCCACCAAAATTATTTTTTGGTTTGGAGTCACCGCAGCATGAGGAACTGTATTGCAGGGTCCCGGCATTACAAAGGTTGAGAACCACTGCTCTAAATGGTGATACATAGGTTTTGCCATTGGTTATAGAGGCATACCTGTCAGTCTGTTTCAGTTTTCAGAGATTTTTCTAAGCTGAGGAGTAGCTTAGAATTGGATAACATTTTTCTGTCATATTACTTATTTCCTTTTGAATTTGTATGTTTCCAAACCCATTGTTTATAAAACATAGAAAAGTCAGAATAATCACAAGTTAGGTCATAGAGATTTTCTGACTTGTTTATAAAAGATGAGCTTAATGATGCCCCAAATTTTGTATTTATTTAAAATAAGACAAAAGAAATTATATGGGAAATAAATAATTCTTTCTTCCCATATTTGTTGCTATATAGTGTAAAAATACTTCATTGTGACATTATTTTATAATTTTTATACTTTTAATATTGCTTTTACTTTTGTTAATTTTTTTTGTTAGATGTTTTCATGCTACTTTTTCTACAAATGAAAATGCGTGTGTGTGTGTGTGTGTGTGTGTGTGTTAAGATGTAAAAAAGACCTTCATTTAAAGTTTGGGCTTTGTGCCTGTTGACTGGACAGGCAAATTCATGGGACAGTCTGAAAATCATGGCTTTATTATGGTTATTGGGGACAGATGACACAGTGGATTCAAAGGCAAGACATAAAAATAATCAGAAATGAGAAATGCCATAATTTACATATTTGAAGGACAGAAAATTAATTCAGCGTTTTGCTATATTAGTCCTTTTTTAACTTTTTACTATAGTAGGAAATCTGAGGCTGGATGATTACAAAGAAAAGAGTTTAATTAGCTATCAGTTTTGGAGCTGAGTGTCAAAAGTGACCCCCACTCCCTCTCCTGGCTTCTGAGAACTTTCTGGCTATGTCCAGCATGACAGAGAAACTGAAAGGGAACCAACAGCATGTGTTAAGGGGCTCCTGGCACCAGGTAGCCACCCTTGTACTCTGTCTGAAACCTAGCTTGTAAGACCAGCATCAGTCCCTTCTGAGGTGATGCTTGCTTGCCTGATTACCTCAAGATAGGCCCCACATATAAACGTCTTAGCACTTTTTAAAACTGCATATGTACTCTTGAGAGGTAAACTCAACATTATTGGCTAAGAATTATATTTGATTAAAATAATTAATCAAATACATTTTAATTTAAAATGTGAATGTTGCTCAGAACATGTCTTAGTTACTCTTCTTGCATTGCTAGGACAGATACCCAGTGCTCAAAATGAGGAAAGGAAAGGTTTATTTAGCTCACACTTACTGCAGGTTTCAGTCCATATTCACCTGGCTCCAAAGGCAGAGTGGCACATGGCAAAGGGCACCCTTTTGTGGCGGCAGCTAAGAGCAAGTGCAAAGGGAAGAGTAACATCGGCTTAAGCACCTAACTTTTCTTCCTTACATTGAGGTGTAAATCACCTGCCCCAGGGGAGGTGCAGCACCCACATACATAATAACCAATCACAAATTCCAGAAGCTGCCTCATGACTGTATGAGGCTTTGAGTGGACACCTAACAGAGCAGATTTATTTTTTGGTACAGAGTCTCACTATGCAGCTCAGATTTTAGTGATCTGCCTGTTCTCAGCTTCTCCAGTGCTGAGATTACAGGCATGTGCCAGTGTGCCAGGTGTCATAGCTCAGTGCGCCCAGGGGTGAGGCCCATGGAGCATGCGGTACTAGCAATCAAACCCCACTCCCTGCACTAGCTTAAGCAGATGCTTAGTCCACTGAACTATCTTGCCAGTCCTATTTAAGTGCAGATTTTCCAAATATTTGCCAGTAGAACTTCCTCTGCATTTGCAACATCCTTATTAGTATCTGAAGAATTCTTTTCTTCTAAATAATTCATGATAATCTAAACTAGGTCTTTCCATTGGAGAAAATTTTCCCTTGGTATAATCAAGTAGATTCTGCCATAATTGTTTTTACAGCTTTTGTTAACTCAGTGCCAGTTTTTTTTATTGGGTTAACATTTTAGTTAAATTTAAGTGTTACCACTGTGAAGTATCACTTTGTACCCAGCATGGCTTAAATCAAGTCAGATAGTGTCTTAGTTACTTTTCTCTCGTTGCTGGAACAAACACCCAACACTCAAAATGAAGAAAGGAAAGGTTTATTTAGCTCACAGTTACTGGAGGTTTCAGTCCATATTCGGCGGGCTCCAAGGCTGAGTGGCACATGGCAGACAGCAGTAGTTCATGGCGGCAGAACAGCAACAATATGGCGACAGAGGCAACAGAACAACTAGGGGAGCAGAGAGCAGCAGCACTAGTCTGTCTGTCTGTCTCTTTAAATTACATCATGCTCTCTGCCTTCGCCTCAGGGTACACCCATAGTCTCAGCACTGCTCAGACCATAATCCCCAACAGTAGTAAAACACGCAATCCCAGTGGATCATCATTCAAGTTTCAAACTCTAGAAGTCCCCGCCCATGACTCCATGAGGCTTTGGGGGACAACTAGACATAAACCATAACAGATAGTAACAAATATTAATGTTTTGTTTTTCTTTTTTTTGGCAGAACCAGGGATTGAACTCAGGCCCTTAGGCTTGCCAGGCAAGCGCTTATTCTACTGAGCTATCTCCCCAGCCCACAAATATTAGTGAGAATGTGGAAAAATTGATACCCCCATACACTACTGTTGGAAGATTCTGACCATTTCTCTGACAGTGGCATATCAAGGTAGTTAAGAACCAGGGTTAGCACACCTCTTTATATACCCCACAAAGTCTTTGAGTTGCCTTCTGCGCCTCCTTTTTTTTGTCCTTTTAGTAAGCTATAATTTTTGTTTCCACTGATTTAGGACAAAACTTTGGAGTTATGGCTTATTTCATTGTGTTTTATACCGTATATCTAGTCCAGTAACTAACACTGCCCTTCTTTTTATATGTATCTAGAACCTTTAAAAAAATACTAGTATTCATATGTCTAGCCACTGGCACTTCTGATTTTTTGGTTATTTTTTATTTTTTTCTGATAATCTTTGAACCTAGACCTCCTCACTGAGCTATGTCTCCAGCATTGTTATTTTTTGAAATATGTTTTCACTAAGTTATTCAGAGTGGCTTAATCCTATGATCATCCTGACAGTGCTGAGATTAAGGTATAAGTTACATGCCTAGGTGCAGTACAAGTTTTCGTCTTGCAGTTACTTGTCTCCCTACTTGTATCTTTCCTCTGTTACAATTTCTTGACAGTATGGCAACCAGAGTACACATCAAAAGCATCAAGTGAAAAACTCTGATACAAGTGGTATGTCCTTATTGTCCCAGCCACTTGGAGGTTGAGGTAGGAGAATTGCTGGAGCCCCAGGAATTTGGGACCATTCTGGGCAACATAGTAGAACCTCGTATCTTAACAAACAAAAACAAGCACACATAAAGCAGCAACAACAGAAAATGACAACCTCAAGCCAGATCATGTTGGTCCTTCACTTAAAATATACTTCTTTTAGTACGTCTGTAGAGCTTTAACCAATTTTAACTATTAGCTGTATTTGTGAGTATTTTCATTGTATCTCTCCCTCTATTCAGCTGGAACTCACACACTGACTTCCTTGCTCTTACACAAATTTATGGAGGAATTTATTATTCTTATTCCTCATGCAGTTTTTTCTTTCTCAAACTTGTTACTTGTGATTATTTTTAATGTATTACTCTCACTTTTGTTAGGTCTCTGAACAAATCTAACATCCTTAGAAAATCCTTTCTGGACCACTATGTCTAAAGCAGTACTTTATACCACTGTCTATCTTTTAGTACTATTTTGCTTCTTATTTCTTATCATTATCTATTTGTTTGGTCATATGTGCCTCTTGAGTAGCTTGTAAATCTTCATAAGTTACTTTTCCTCTTGCTAGGATAAAGTATAGTACATTACACTCAAAGAAGAGGTTTCTTTTGGTTTATAGTTTCAGAGGGTCCAGTCCATAGTAGACTGTGTGCAATGGCAATGATATGGTGAAAAGGCGTGGCTGAAGAAAGCTGCTCTACCTGTGGCAGACATTAGAGAGAAAAGTGAAGAGCTAAGGACAGGAACACACCATCTTAAGTTGTCATTTCAGTGACCTGCCAGTTAACAGGCCTCATCGCCATATGTGAGATGTTTGGAGCACATTTTAGACCTATTTCAGATTAGCCCTAATAGAGCCTTTTGAGACCAAAATCTTTTTATTTTGTAAATTTGTGAGTACCTTGTCATGTTTTTTGTTATTACTTATTTTATTTTATTTTATTTTATTTTATTTTTTTGTGGTACTGGAGTTTGAACTTGGGACCTTGTACATGACTGTCAGGCTTGTATGCTGCTGCGCTATCTCCCTCATTTGCCTGTTAAGAGGAAGCATAATTCATGATTTTGGCTTGGTTTTGTGTTCCAGCCTGAAAGAATAGACCCTAGTGCATCTCGACAAGGATACGATGTCCGCTCTGATGTCTGGAGTTTGGGAATCACATTGGTATGTTTATATCCACTCAACCTTGTCTAGCAATACAGTATAATAGTAAAAAATTAGAAGTGAAACATACTGAGAAAGAATAATGCATAAGCTACTAATTTGCAATAAGCTACTACAAATAAACTTTTCCTTACTTAAGGACTAGATTGAAATTTTATATTTTAGTTTGGGCTGCTTTAATAGAGTATACTAAGCTGGGGAATTTATCAAGACTAGAAATGTTATAATTTGGGAAGTGGGGAGTCCAAGTCCAAGGCACTAATAGGTTTACTGTCTAGAGAACCACTTCTTCATAGATGACTGTCTCATTATTGTGTCTTCCTATGGCAGATAGGCTGAGATACCTATTAGAGTATTCTTTGGTTTTTTTTTTTTTTTTTTTTTTTTTTTTTTTTTTTTTTTTTTTTTTTTTTTTTTTTTTTTTTTTTTTTTTTTTTTTTTTTTTTTTTGTCTTTTTTTGAGACAGGGTTTCATTGTGCAGCTAAGGCTGGCCTTGAGCTCACTTTTTTAGCCCAGGCTGGTCTCGAACTCACACTGATCCTCCTGCCTCAGCCTCCCAAGTGCTGGGATTACAGGCGTGCGCCACCGCGCCCCGCTTATTAGTATTCTTTGGGAGGCCACTAACCCTGTTCTCAAGGGCTCTCTTCATGAGCAACTCACACCCCTAAGCCCCACCTTCTAATAACCATTGATGTTTAAATTTTAAGAAGACATACATTTTTTAGCAGTATCTTTATATTTTTATTTTTCCACTTTTTTTTTGTGTGTGTGTGTTTGTTTGCTTTCCTTTTGCTTGCTGTTCTTTTAGATGTTCCTGAGATTTTTCTAATTTTGGAAAATTTCTTTAGTTTCCTCTGTGTTGTATGTGAATTTTCTGCCACAGATGGGACTGTCCTGAGGGAGGATGCCCAAACTTTTGCCTTCCATTTTCCTCCTTTTATTTGAGCCCAAGACCCCACAGTGCAGGTATGCACAGGTTTCAAATAATGAGCTGTTTTTGAAGTTTATTAAAGAATCTCTGATCATTGAAACTGTCCTGTGACTTAGAGTCATGTACCCTTGTTATTTATTCTTGGTGAGTAAAGTGGCCAATCTGATGTATTCCCTGTGTACAGTTTAAGTGTTAACAGTTCTTCTCTGTAGAGAACTCTTATTTTTCCTTGTGACCAGATATGAGAGATCAGCTGGTAAAAGAGGAGAATCCTGTAGCTTGTTTCAAAAACTGGCAATAGCTATGGCCTCCAATAAGGCAACTATTTCCATATAACCAATTCTTACAGTTCAGAAGTATTTATCAATAACTTGTTTTAAAAGCAAGTATATACTTCTAGACAAAAATAAAATTTTGTTTTGTGAAAGTTTTTAATTATTCTCTTCCACTCATGATAGCGTTCTAACCCATGGCCTTATGTGTGCTAGGGATTGTTGTGCTTCTGATCTACATATCCCAGACTGATGAAATGTTTTAGTGTAGATTCATTCTTTCTTTTTCTTCTATTTTTTTTACTCTTTTATTTATTTATTTGCTTATTTGGTCTTTCTGTGTCATACAAGCCTGGCTCGAACTTGGCTACTCTGCAGCTTTAGTGTTTTGTGTAGTTGTGATTATAGGAATGCCACCATGCCTGACAGTTAATGTAGCAAGTTTTAAAAGCAAATTCCTTGTACCTTTAGCTAAACTTCATTATTTAAAATTGTTCAGTACTTATGATTATTCCATAATTTATTTTCCATGAGAATAAACTTAAAAATTAATGAAATTAATTTTCTTTTTTTCTATATTTTTTAGGGAAGGGTCTACAGGGTGTTGAGTCTCACTACTAGATTGGACTCACAGTGATCTACCTGTTTAAAATGTCCCAAGAGCTGGGATTATAGGTGTGCACCACCACACCCAGTCTCAGTTGCTGCCTCAGCATGCCCTGGGGGTGGAGCCAGCACTGTAGGCCTAGGGATCAAACCCTGGCCCCTGCACCTGCTTGCAGGCACTTTAATCTGCTGAGCTATTTGGCCAGCCAATGAAATGAATTTCTAAGATCCTCCTGCACTTTATGATGGGTAGCCTATTTTTCTTTTCTCTTACTAAATTCTGTTAGGAGTGAATGAATTTATTCCTCAGACTATGAATGACCCAATACATTTTAGTCTTTTAAAACAGCTATAATTTTAGCAGAAAGAAACTATGGTCAAAAGGATGAATCTCTGTGGGTAGTCTGCCTAACTTCTTGCTTTCCTGTGCACATGTGTGTAAGTGGAGAAAACAGTGAGCTGACAGATACTCTTTTGAGAAAGATGCCAAATCACTTTTTTGAGATAGCTGCCTGCCATTTGTCATTTGTACCATTTTCCTTGGTAATAAGTTTAGAACCTTATTGTATGTAAATAGAGACAACAGTGGGCAAAAAGATGCTCTTTTGAAAGAGGAACTGTGAATCAGTTTTTGATGTAGTACCCTTCCCTCAATATGTCCTCTCCCTTTGTATTAGATTTGGAACCCCATTTCTGTATATTAGTCATCTAAAGCTGTAAGATGACACTCATTATGCTATGGGGTAGACTTAGAAATATGTGTCAAAAGCACAGTTCTGAGTTTTCATTACTTCCAAAGCAATGAGGAAAAAATAGGAGTACTATTTTTTGGCCCTTGATGAATTGCAACATATGTTTCTTAAATCTTCAGATGTGTTTTAGTATCATTTAGAGATACCATCCTGAGCGTTTAGAGTTTAAACTTGACTTGATTTCTTTAGTAGGAGCAAAATGTGGTTGTAGTTCAGTTGTTGTAACTACAGAGTAAATGTAGAACAGGATTCGTACATTGTTTCCTTTGAGCTCAAATAGTTTGTTGAATATTGTCTTACTTCATAAATGAATTTGATTACTGTTTTGGACCACAGGCTTCCATTCAGGTGACTAAATTATGTGGAGAATACTTGCACTAAAATTATCCTAAGCTAAACCTTCCATATTTCTCATACAAAAGAGTCAGAATCAAAGGTTGCCTTGGGGCATGCATTCTGGGACTTTGTTTAGGCTTAAATTTGGTCCTTTACTTTTAGGTCAATCCCTTGAGTTTGGTTCTCTACATTATTGTAGCCTTCATGATCTATTCCACCTCAGCATTATAAGTGCTTGGAGTATTGTTTAGAGCTTATATTGTTATCCTAGCCATTCTGATTTAGAGCTTATATTGTTATCCTAGCCATTCTGATTAGTAGTAATAGTAAATAATGCCTAGTGTGTTTTGCTTTTTTGTTGTTGTTCTATTTAGTATGAGTTGGCTACAGGACGATTTCCTTATCCAAAGTGGAATAGTGTATTTGATCAACTAACACAAGTCGTGAAAGGAGATCCCCCACAGCTGAGTAATTCTGAGGAAAGAGAATTCTCCCCAAGTTTCATCAACTTTGTCAACTTGTGGTAAGTACTTGATTTGCAAATGCTTAAACCCTTGTGGAAACTTGGAAGTTACTTAAATTTAGCAACATTGATAATTTATACAGGGGAAGGGAACCTTTTGTCACATCTCTCTGCTGTCCGGGCTAGCAAGCTGGATAACTGTGAGTGTATAGAAGCCCCTAGTCTGTCAATAGAGGCATCACCCTCATATTCTACTACCCAGGTATTGCTGAAAATCAGCCATGGGTGATGGAGAACCTGCTGCCTCCAGACTTCCAGTACCTTGTACAAGAAATACCAGGTTAAACCTCTAGGTTAGACTGATCATCATAATTCTGTTGTGATTTCCCCAGTGACATTCTGTCAGAATCACCTGGAAGCCTTTACTAAGTTAAGAATTTACTCTGTCAGATTTTCAGGGACAAATCTCTGGTTTTGTAGTACAGATCATGTTCCAGGATAGCTAGTAAGGTCAGGCCCAAAGCGTAATCCATAGCTCTTTGAAACTTCATTCCAAACAAGGTGTGAACTTCACATCTCTTGATTTGTCTATCTGCATTTTAAGCAGTTCTTCTTATGTGTATAAATGTATAAGTAGCACCTTAGAATAACTATACATAGATAAGGTAGTAATATCATGGTTTGCATGGTTGTAGTCTCTATTTAAGATCTTACTGTTTTTTAATGCAGTGTTGGAGACAAAACCTAATACCTTATACATGCTATGCAAATGTTCTTCCACTGAATTTCATCCCTATTCTGTTTTAAATACAACCCTTTTATTTAGAAACTCATGTTTTATTTAGTTCCTTTATCATTTTAATACTTGTGGTATTCATTTCTCTTAACATAGTTTTTTTATTATTTTATTCTGAAGAGCAAAAACAAACAAGAACAAAAATCAGAAACAGAAACAGGGTAACGTACAACATACAAATCTCTACATATGTTTTAGGTTTCAAAGCGAATAGCTGATTAGCAATAGTTGGTGTATTTGTTTTTATTGTCAGATCTGTTGCTTAGGTTAACATATAATTATGTAAGGTTGGACATATGATTGAATATTATCACTTGCTTTTAAGAAATCTTAAATTTTTGTTTGTGTCTCCTTTTTTACTACCTTTTTAAAAATTTTAATTTAAAGGGTATGGTAATACTTGCTATTACATTAGAAACAGTACACAATTGAAGACCAAGATGACACAATTTAAAGAAGATACAGTTTTGTATCAGTCTGTTTAGTATATCTTATCATTCTTAAAATATATATATTTCTCACAATTATTTTCTACCAAGAATGCTTTCTGTACTATGATTTTATAAGATGTATATTTTAGGATCTAAAGTCTTTTAAAAAAACTCAAAAATATTTGATTTTAGTTTTTCAGTCCCTTTCATCTTCTCTAATCAAATTCTCCTTCCATGTTGATCTTTCAGAGATAAAGGAATGTATCAAATTTTCTAAATAGGAGGCCATATGGATGGCTCAAATTTGCTGTTTTTTTCCTTTCTAAAACTGATATTTTTTTTTACTAATTTCCACATGACATTAGTTTGTCTACTTATGATCATTCTGTTTACTCTATTTTATAAAATACTTGCTTTAAAGGATGTTAGTCCTAATATAGCACCTAACATGATGACTTATAAAACCACTAGTGTTAGTTTCTATTTAATTCCTAGATCTCTTTATTGAATTTGTTTTATATAAATATAGTACTGTTTTTCATTTGTTTCAGTTGGTGCCATAATAGATAATTGTTTAGAATATCAGTATCCCATTGCCTTCCCTGGATATGTTTGTAGTTTATCTTATTCCAGATCATATCAAAGTCTACAGCTGAAGATTGAAGGATATGTGTTTCTATGCTGTGTTTATATTAGCTCCCCACATTTATGCATCACTATAGCTGTCTTTATATTAGACATTGTCTCTCATCTCTTAACTTGGACCATTTAGATCGCTCCCTGAGCCTCATGATTCAATATTGCCTTGTTCCAAGCTCTTTTCTTTTTTAGCAAAGATAATGTGTATTTATTTATTTTTGATTTTTGTTTTTGAGATGAAATCTTGTTAAGTTGCCAAATGTGGCCTCAGAATCTTGAACTTAGGTGAATTCTCCAACTCAGTCTCCCAACCGTACCTGACTTAGAGCTGTATTTAAATGATGCATATATGATCATTTTCCTTGAAAGAATGTATAGTAAGTACTCTTAACAGAGTGATAGTACTTAACAAGGTCATAATAGAATGAAATGAAAATTAATTTTTACATGCATAGAAAGTCTTGGATCATACATTGATTTGTAGCCCCCAAAGAGCTTGTCATAGTTACTTTTCTGTTGTTGCTGGCATAAATAGCCGACACTCAAAATGAAGAAAGAAAAGGTTTATTAGCTCACAGTTACTGGAGGTTTCAGTCAGTGTTCAGCTGCTGGCCCAAGGCTGAGTGGAACAGGGCAGAGAGCATCCAGTTCATGGCAGTGGAACACAACAGTGGTGACAGAGGTAGCCAACCAACCAGGGCAGCAGATAGCAACAGTGCCAGCCTGTCTCTCTGTCTTGCTTTTTAAATTACTTCAGGCTCTCTGCCTTAGCCTATCCACCTTAGGCTACACCCATAATCCCAGAAGTACTTAAAACACATAATCCCAGGGATCATGGATCAAGTATCAAACTCTAGGTCAGTACTAAATCACATAATCCCAGTGGATCATGGAACAAGTCTCAATCTATAGAAGTCCCTGCCCCATGACTGCATGAGGCTTGGGGGGGGGGGGCGACTAGACATAAACCACAACAGAACTGCAACATATAAACAGATATGTGATTTATCAGTGGTATTTAATTTTCACAATAAGAAGGGACATTGAGAAAAACAAGTTTAGGTAACCCTGTTCTAGAGACTTTTCTTGTTAAAATCATGTAAGTTAACATGATTTTCAAACCCATTATAAGCTGGACTTGGTTTATTATTCTATTTGTATGCCTAAATATTTGTACCAAGTTATATTTCAATTATATAACTTACAAGTTTATAGAGGATAACATGGGAGAATATTTTCATTATTGTTAGATGATAAAATTAAGCAGCATACAGCAAATCAGTATAAGAAATAGTACAACTGGATTTCATTACAATTGTCTGTTGAAGGGGCTGGGGAGATAGCTCAGGTGCACAAGTGCTTGCCTGACAAGTGCAAGGTCCTGAGTTTGATCCCTGGTTCTGCAAAAAAAAAAAAAAAAAAAAAAAAAAAAAAAAAAAAAAAAAAAAAAAAAAAAAAAAAACACAACAACAACAAAAACAAAAAACCCAGTTGTCTTTTGATTAATAGAGAACTCCACATGAAATGCCAAGCCATATAGTGAAAGATCTTTCCTGGCAGGTATTTACCATAGGACTCTTTCATATAGACTATATAAAACTTCCAAAACACTTTGCATGTATGCATGTGCATGTGTGTGTTTTCAGACAGGGTCTCATAGGTAGTTCACCTATCCTTAAACTCACTATGTAGCCCAGGTAGGTCTCAGTCTCTTTGAGTTCTGGGATTATAGGAATGGCCCACTGCACTGACCTTATAAAACAGTTCTAAATATGAAAATGTCAACCAAAAATACTTGAAAGTCACTTAAAATAATGTTCACATCTATAAGCATATTAAAGAGTTGCTCACTCAGCATTATTAGTCACCATGGGAAATCAAGTGAAAGCTATGATGAAATGCTATTTGAATCTTCAAAATATTGTTTAAAAGACTGACAGATTAAAGTGTTAATGATGTGAAGCATCTGATTATATAAAAATACTTTTAAGTTATAGGAGTACAGATTAAGTATAACCTATTATTCCACATTCCAGTCCCAGTTCTATACCCAGTAAAAGCATGAATATCAGCACACTAAAAGACGTATTTAAGAATGTTCAGAGCAGCACAATTGTCAAATAGCACACTGTCAAAACACACACACACACACACACACACACACACACACACACACACACACACTGCCATCAGTCACAAGAAGTATGGAGCAAATCATCCTGGACACAGTAGTATAGTCTCGAGGTCTTGCTCTGTGATTCAGGCTGCTTTAAGTTATAAAACCTCCAGTAACTGTGACCTAAATAAACCTTTTGTCTCCTAAGCTTTCATGTTAGGCATTTGTCCCAGCAACGAGAGAACCATAACTAAAACAGATTCCATTTACGTGAAAGTCAAAAGCAGAATGACTATAGGATAATTCAAGTCAGAATGTTGTTTCAAGGGGCCAGCTGGATAGTTCAGAAGAGTAAAGTGCCTGTTTAGGCAGACACAGAGGCCAGGGCTTGATCCCTGGCTTGCCATGCTGGCCCCACCCCTTGGGTTTGCTGAGGCAATGATCGAGACTGGGCATGGTGGAGCTGCTTGGAAGGCTGAAAACAGGAGGATCACTAGGAGTCCAGTCTGTTTAGTGAGACTGTGTAGACCCTGTACTAAATACAGAAAAATAATATTGTTTCCATTTTATTTTTTTGTTGTACATTTAGTAATTACATTCTTGATTGTATCTTTACCTCAGTCAAAAGTTTGCTTAAAGAAAAAATACTGAAGATGTGGTTCAAATTATCTTATCTCATGCCAGCGAGATGGCTCAGTAGTCAAATGCACCTGCTTAGGCAAGTTTAGGCAACCTCAGGAACTGCAGTTCAATCCCTGGCACCACATGCTGCGCCAGCCCAACGCCCTGGGCAGGCTGAGCTGGCCATAATAAATAAATAAATAAACAAACAAACAAACAAACTCTTAGCTTATATCTTGAATTCTCCACATTAACTTCTTTTTTGTAGTTGTCCACCATGTTTTGTGGGAGGTGGTATAATCTGTCTTTTTTCTGGGAAAGAATCCAAATTTTATACTTAAGTTTTGTGAAACCATGCAGATAAGATTGAATTCACTGGTGGGTTGACTGTTGCAGAATTTGTCTCATGTAAAAAAATATCAAAAGCATAACATAAGACTTTACTTTTTGCAAAGCTATTAATACTACTTTAGAAAACAATCCCCTTTGCGAACCCCCTGGAATGGGACAGAACTTAGAAGAAAAGCTGTTTCACTGTTGTGAAACAGTCAATGAACAAGTAAATCTCAACCCAAAATATGTGTTAAGGAAATAGTTGTTAAGTCCTACACACAGATGGGATTTTTTTGGCAGTAAAGAAGTGTTTAGTACCAGAAACGTTTCAGTTTCAGTTTTTTCAGGTCTTGGAATATTAGCATATGTACAGTAAGACCTTTGGAGGGATAAACCCAAGTCTGCACATGAAATTCATTAGTGTTTAAAGTATGCCTTGTACACATTGCTTAAAAGTAATTTTACACATATTTAGTTTATACAGAAAAAATTTGATAGTGTAAAATTTCGCACTTGGGGCATAATGTCAAGGCTCAAAATGTTTGGAATTTTGAAGCATTTCAGATTTCCCCATTAGAGATCCTCACTGTGCACTCATTCCTTCCTGCTTTATGCCCAGCAGGAAACATCTGTGTACAAGGCATATCTTGATAATTGTACTGCTGATTCCTTTCTAGTGAACGTTTAATATTTTATCTCTTTTTTTTTTTACTAATATGTATGCTTATATCTGGTAAGCACAACAACTGATTTGAAGACAGCGTGCAGTATAACAGCTATTGTTGAATTCCTATCATTTTGTTTAATGAAGTGGTTGCTTTCTTCTTCTTTTTTTTTTTGACTTTTAAAAAATTCTCTCTCTCTCTCTCTCTCTCTCTCTCTCTCTCTCTCTCTCTCTCTCTCTTTTTTTTTTTTGTCTTTTTGAGATAGGGTCTCACTATGCAGTTAAGCCTGGCCTTGAACTCACTTTTGAGGCCCAGGCTGGTCTCTAACTTGCACTGATCCTCCTGCCTTGGCCTTCCAAGTGCTGGGATTACAGGTGTGCGCCACCACACCTGGCAAATAATTCTCTTTAAAAAGAAAAAACCCTGGAGCTTTGCTGACTGCACTTTTTACAAGGATGCTTCTGTGGGGGAGTGGCACCATGCAAAGCTATTAACACCACTTTAGAAAACAATCCCCTTTACAAGTGATAATATTGTAGTGATTTCTGACCACTTATTCTCACTTACCTAAAACAGCCACAGAAATCTGCTTGTGATATTTGATAAAGGGTGAAGAGATAATATCACTGTCTAACTAAAACAGTGGCTCTGAGAATTAGGCCAGAATGAAAGATTTGAACACATATTTTCTTGTAAAATAAGTTGCTGGAAAAGTTGGAAAAATTACAGGGAAAATTTTGATTTCAGGAAATATCTTTCGGTGGTAAACATGATTTCTTAGTCATACGTTGGTACAGAGTATATAGATCATTGCTGGTTAAAAGATGTGTGAAAGGACTGGGGAGGTAGCTTGGAGACATAAGCACCTGCCTGGCAAATGCAGGGTTCCAAGTTAAGTCGCTGGTACTGCATGCTGTGCCAGCGTAAACAGTGTAAAAAAAAAAAAAACCTGAACAGTAGAGAAATAGCTGTAAGAGAAATTATGTGGCTATTTCACATTATTTTAGAAGATGAGATATCTTGTGCAGTACATCTGCATTTTAAACTGTCTTTTAAGATGTATCAGTCTTTATAAAACTAAAATAGTCGTAGACGTATATGAAATAAACATAGAAAATAGAGTGTCAATGTAAATTGTAATCCCACCCTAATGTAGCTTTGCTGTATGATTATTACACTGATAGCAGAGTTATTACCAGTATCAGAAATTGCTAGAAGAACAAAAAACTGGAGTCAGAGCTCCAGAATGCTAAGGGAAGATAGCTGTCAGCCTAGTCCTAACATTATACTCATTAAAATAGTATTTAGAACAATGAAGAAGTATGTTTTCAGGAATGGAAAGACTTAGGACTTTACATTGTAGATATACTTTATCAGGAAAAGTTAATGCTGAAGAAAGGTTATCTCAGATTTGATGCTTGGAAAGTAGGTTTTAAGATAGAGGTAGCAATGTAGGAAGTTAAATAGGTAGTGATCTTGGGGTCTGCATCTAGTAAAGGAAAGGAAGCAGAATTGGGCAGAAGGTGAGCTGCAGTGTCACCTCACTGGGGACCCTAGTCTGATATTTGGGAAACTTGTGAAGCTGGAGTGGTGCAGTAGGATTGACCTGATCTGCAATAGGGAGCTTAGATTTTTATAATGATGGATTGGTTATAGAAACAGACTGTCCTAGAAGGCCAAAGCAACCCTCTTCAACTGAGGTAATTTGGAAGAGGCCAAGCACAGAAGGTTCTCTGCTGCTGCATGCTCACAGCAAACGAATAAGACTTTCATTCTTAAGAGAGATTCTGTGTAGCACATTGCTTACAGTACAAAAGACGTATATGAAAAACTACAGTGAGTTTAGAGTAGGTGAACTGTGTTGCCAATGTTAATTTACTTTTGATAGGAAAAAAGTGAATTAATTTCAAGTCAAGGAGTGTGGTGATATAAGATATAGACTAAGGTCGGTAAGGTTCTGATTACACTTCTTAGTGAAGTAGTGTGAATTTCTGGACCAAAGAACACAGCACTGAAGTATTGCAGTGCAGAAAATTTGGAAAACTTAAGGCTATATCAGTAAAGTTTATAATATAATTTACCTCTAAGTATTGTAGAAGTTATATACACGTGCGCATATATATTTAGAAAAATATCTGTACATAGACAATTTTATGTTTATATATACATCGGTGGATTTAACTGTTACGTAGTATTTTGCTGTGCAACTATGGCATGATTCAGCCAATTCCTGCAATTAGGAGGTTGGATTTTTTTCTTATATTCCATTAATTATTTTAGATTTTCAGATTTTGTATGTATAGTTTTCTGTGTTTAGAAGGTTGTCTGCTTTGTTAACTTTAGGTCTGAAGGAAAAACATTTAATTCACTGTAGTATTTCATTTGTAAAATGAAAAATGTTTGGTTAAGTGTGTCTCCATCTTAATACTGTTGTTTTTGTTTTTAGCCTTACGAAGGATGAATCCAAAAGGCCAAAGTATAAAGAACTTCTGGTGCGTATGGAGTTTTGGGAATTTTAAATATTGTCACCTGAAATCCTCTTAGCATGTTTGTTTACTAATAAGCAAAAGGCCTCTTTGTCAAATAATATGTTATTGTTTAAAAAATATTTTTAAATGAGGATATTTGGAAAAGGAAAACTTTCTTTGTGTGTATTTTAGGGAAGAGTCTACATGATGGTCAGAGTCTCACTACTAGATCAGACTCACAGTGAGCCGCCTGTTTTATTATCCTCACAAGAGCTGGAATTACAGGCACATGCCACCATACTCAGTCTCAGTTGTTATCTCTGCATACCCCCAGGGACAGGGGTGGCATCACAGGCTCAGAGATGGAGCCCTCAGATCCTGCACCTGCTTGCAGGTGCTTTAATCTGTTGAGCTATTTGGCTGGTCCTTAGAAAACATTTTGTTCTACTCACTTACTAGCTCTGGTTTCATGGAAAATTTTTGTCTTAGTATGTTATAAAATTGTGCTCACATTATTCCAGATTTGACTAAAAGGAGTTTTTTTTTTTTTTTTTTTTTTAACTCCACTTCCATCAATTTATTTTCCTCCACAGTTTCTGTTAAGTCTTTAGCCAGATATCTTTACAATCATTTCTAGTTAACTGCAAGTCTGACCCAACATCCTTGTTTAGCTAGAAGCTAAATGAAACAAACAAGTGTACCTCTTCATCCTAAAAATATTAATAAATTTATTCACTGCAGTTACTCTGTGTTAAATGATCACTTGCAAATTTATATCACAGGTCCCATTCACATTTCCTTGTAAGTTTTTATTTATTGCATAGAACTTGGATGTCCTGAGTAATCTAGTGGATATGGTGTTGCTCAGGGCAGAGAACCAAGTACTATACTATGTTAAAACAGTGTGAGAATGTTATAGTAAGAGGTACACTTGTTAGTTCCATTTAACTTCTAGCTAACCAAGGATGTTGGGTCAGACTTATGGTTAACCCAGAAATAATTATAAAGATACCAAAATAATGATGTAACAGAAACTGTGGAGAAAAGTAAATTGATAGACGTGGAGTACAAATTGGTTAATGAAGCAGATAACGAGCCTCCTTTAAAATAAAGACCAAGCTGGGCGTGGTGGCTCATGCCTTTAATCCCAGCACTCAGGAGGCTGAGGGAGGAGGATCAGTGCAAGTTCGAGACCATCCTGGGCTACAGAAGTGAGCTCAAGGCCAGCCTCAACTGCATAGTGAGACCCTGTCTCAAAAAGATATAAATTTTTAAAAAAATAAATAAATACCAGAAGGATTGAAACTGAAAATGTTTTTAAAGATCTTTTCGCTGCAAATGGAGGACATGGAAGACTGGGATTTATGCCTGTGCCCTGACCTAAGAGCATAGCAACTGATTTTCATTTATTTCTTCTTGATTCCCAGATAGCATGGTAGAAACTCAAGCTGTATTTTGTGCTAAAGAATAAACACTACTCTCTGTTTAAATATTCCCTAATTTATAGATAAGTGTCCAGGTATCACAGTCAGGATGGTATCTCCAAATCAAACTACTAAATATGATATACTTATCATATTTAGGCATGTCTGCACCCACTGACATGTCTGCATGAAGGAAACTCTGTAATTGCCTTTGCAGCAATAGCCTATAGCCATTGTGGTTGTCAGCCTGTACTTATTTATCCAAGATAAATAAAACTTTAGAAAAGTTAAGTTTGGTCTTTGCTAAAAACTTTTGATGCTTTTCTTTTGTTCTCTGAATTTTCTCACAGAAACATACCTTTATTTTGATGTATGAAGAACGTACTGTTGAGGTTGCATGCTATGTTTGTAAAATCCTGGATCAAATGCCAGCTACTCCCAGCTCTCCCATGTATGTCGATTGATACCGCTGCTACATCAGACTCTAGAAAAAAAGGGCTGAGAGGAAGCAAGACGTAAAGAATTTTCATCCGTATCACAGTGTTTTTATTGCTCGCCCAGACACCACGTGCAATAAGATTGGTGTTCGTTTCCATCATGTCTGTATACTCCTGTCACCTAGAACGTGCATCCTTGTAATACCTGATTGATCTCACAGTGTTAGTGCTGGTCAGAGACCACATCCTGCTCTTTCGTGATGAACATATTCATGACATGTGGAAGTCAGTACGATCAAGTTGTTGACTGTGATTAGATCACATCTAAAATTCATTTCTAGACTCGGAACCTGGAGATGCAGCTACTGGAATGGTGTTTTATCAGACTTCCAAGTCCTGGAAGATGCAGGGATGGATGTACTATGTCTGAATATAAAGACTCGGGCTTGAGTGAGAAAAGCTTGCACAGCCAGCGAGATGTATGCCTTCTGGAGCTGGGAGACAAAGGAGGAATTTACTTTCTTCACCAAGTGCAATAGATTTACTGATTTGATATTCTGTTGCTTTACAGTCACAGTCGATGTTTGGGGATCGATGTGCGCAGCCAGATTTCCTGTTTGAATACCAAGTTAAATTAGAATGAATTTATCTTTACCAAAAACCATGTTAGTTGAGAGAGGTGAACATTAAAATATTGAGACAGGACAGAATGTGTTCTTTTCTCCTTTACTGGTCCTACTCTTCATTGGAAGACTCAGGAGTCTGCCACTTGTCAAAGAAGGTGCTGATGCTAAGAATTTTTCATTCTCAGAAATTCGGTGTGCTGCCAACTTGACGCCCCACCTGCCACAAACCACCAGGACTGAAGGAAGAAAAAAGTTCAGAAGGCAAAGTTTACAGATGTTTTTAATTCTCGTATCTTATTCAGAACAACTTGTAGCAGCTATATATTTCCCCATGGTCCCAAGCCTCATACTTTAGCCATCCTAACTCATTAACAGGGAGAAGTAGCTAGTAGCAATGTGCCTTGATTGAGTAGATAAAGATTTCTTGTAGGCAGCAGAAGACCAAATCTCAGTTGTTTGCTTCTTGCCGTCACTGATCCAGGCCTTCAGTTTCTTAATCTCTGTTTCCCTTTCCTGTGATCTGTTATTACTTTATGACTTTTTCCTTCAATATTTTGCCTTTTTTTTTTTTTCTATATAAAACCTTTATAATTGCCAGGGTGTTTCTTTCCAAGGATTTTTAGCTCCAAATCTTTCCTATGTTTAACAGACTGAGTAAAGTGGACCCACATTTTGTGCTAGGTGATGAAGAGGCATTGTTTCTGAAGATAATGTTGATCAGAAGGTCAGAAACGGCAGTCTTTCAGATACCTTTATCTCCTGCTTAGAAAATAGCAACTCAGCATCATTTCTTGGAATTGGAATCCTACCAGAAAGTAACAAAAAAGCAAAACAGAAGCCTAGAACAGTTACAAGAGGCCTTTTAATTCTGTTATCTTTTGCTGTTTGCCTTTGCTTACCCAGTAGCCAATCTGTCATTAGGTTTTGCTCCACCCACTGTGGCACTGAACATTGGGCTTTGTAGAACAGTTAGTAGCACCAAGAGTGATACAAGCACACTGGAATACAAAACAGCCATGGTCTGAGATGGAGGTGATACCATTATAGAACCAAATTGTAGTAGGTATTGCTGTGTCTCTTCCCAGAGTGACAGTCATAAATACTATCCAACAATAAAGGGAGAATGGTGCTGTTCAAAGTTACATCCCTGTAAATTTCAAAATTAAAAGTGATTTCTTTGGTCCACTTGCCTGATTTCCCTGTTTGCTCTTCCCTAACATCCCATCCCTTAGACTCCTCAGTGTTGTGAAATAAGGCATTGCTGTGTCTCTTTTCAACCATACCAAGCCATCATCCTCCATTGCTCCCGGCGACTGGAGAGGAATTTGTTTCTCTGCTGTCAACTTCCCGTCTGGCTAAGCATAGGGTCACTTTGCCATTATGCAAATGGAGATTGAAGCAATTCTGACTGTCCAGGAGCTAATCTGACCATTCTATTTGTGGATGACCACATAAAAAGGCAATTTTAGTGTATTAATCATAGATTATTGTAAACTATAAACTTAAGGGCAAGGAGTTTATTATAATGTATCTTTATTAAAACAAAAGGGTGTATAGTGTTCACATACTGTGAAAATAGTGTAAGAACTGTACATTGTGAGCTCTGGTTATTTTTCTCTTGTATCATAAAAATGTATAAAAATTATCAAAAAGCTAATGTGCAGGGATATTGCCTTATTTGTCTGTAAAAATGGAGCTCAGTAACATAACTGCTTCTTGGAGCTTTGGAGTATTTTATCCTGTATTCTTGTTTGAATTCCTCCTCTATTTAAGAATATATACATGGAATCGAAGTGTTTATGTAATAGTTCTATCCTTTTGCCTGCAGGTCAGTTGTAATAAATCTAGGATGTGATGATGTGTTTGTAATTTGATTTTTTGAAGTTAGACACAACAGCAAAATATCAGGTAAATTATATTAAATAATGTGTGCATTTCACATTGGGAAAAGTTACCTGTTTCTATTAAGTGTTAATGGCTTTTCTTCCTCCTTGTGATGGTTCTCTTAATACCATGATGTATCCCAAGAAACACAGCTCTGCTTTCTGTTTGAGCAGATATGATGCAGTCTCTTCAAGTTCATTTCTCTCTTTGTCCTCGCCTGCCCAGCTTCTTAACACTAAAAGAAAAGAGGTATGATTCAACTTGTGTGATTTAGAACAGGAGTAGACCTCGTAAGAAGTCAGTTTGTCCCATGAATGTTGTCTGCTGTTCTCTGTGCTTCTGGTGCTGTGGCCACCAATGGCGTATTAAGTAGTAGTAGATGTTTAGTTAAATGTTGGTTTGTGCTTCCTTCATACTTCTTGAAGGAGAAAGGGAGGAGATGAGTGGGAAAGAGTACTGCAGGTGTCAAATGCAGGGCTTTGGATAGGAGAACATTGCAGCTGAGCAGAAAGCTGTGGGATCCACAAAACAAATGGGAAGAAGTGCTGTGCAGCCCCAGCACTGAACTTTTGTTGTATTATCAGTGGTCATTGACCAAATGCTAACCCATTGATTATGCAGTAATTCAGCACCTCTGTTATATTCCCATCTGGCTAAGCATAGGGTTATTTTACCATTATAAAAATGCAGCAATTCTGACTGTCCAGGTGATCATGCTGTTTATGGATGACCACATAAAAAGGCAATTTTATTGTATTAATCATAGGTTATTACAAACTATAAACATGAGAGCAAGGAGTTTATTACATATTATCTTTATTAAAATAGTGTATAGTGTTTACATATTGTGAAAATAGTGTAAGAACTGTACACTTTTCCCATGCCTGCTTCTAATGACCTAAGATACTATTACAGACACAGATGTGAGTATCAAACATTCTCCAAAGAAGAGTGTGACTGGAGGGATTCTGGTTTCTCCATAAGTTTCAGCTACTAGTGTGAAGGATATGCCAGACCATGTCGGTATGCCAGCAAGGTGCACCTGCATGCAAAACAGCATAGCATGAGAGACAGACTGTGCACTCTTTCCTGGAAATCTACCCTGTGCTCATTTCCTTTGGTACTGTGTGCAGCTTGGCAAAAGCAGGTGGTAGTGTCCACTTTCAATAGATCCAGGCAAGGTATAAAGAAGCAGAGTTTTAGCCTAGGCAGCAGTAGGAAACAGAACCGAGATTCAAATCTAAGAACGTTCATTAATTTTAAAACACAACCATTGAAAAAATATGGAGTTGAGAATGCATTATATAGTTGGAGATACTGTATTGATAAGCCTTTCTAAAGCCTCTTGTAATCTTGGAAATGAAAGAGAAGTTCTGTGACAAATTAGTTCTAATTTCCCTTAAAACTAAGGGAAATTCTGGGCCTGAGCCTAAAGTGCAGTGTCAGAAAATTCAGCATAGTGTTTTCTGTTATGGTGGTGCTATGTGGCAATCACAGGAAAGATATTTCGGTTTCTTTAGTATAAAGCTATACTTATTGGTACTGTCCAACTGTTTCACCTACAGAAAGATAAAGGAAGCATAGGTCTTTGCCTTGAAATGCTGTCTACAAACCCTGCCTTGGAGGTTCAGCAGTAGTTTGGTTTCCTCCAAAAGTATCTGGACCAGGCCAGTTTACTAATCATCCCATTTTCTTTGTTGCTTGGGATTTAAAGGATAGAATCTGAAAAGTTGCTTTGAATTTGTTTACCTTCTTAAGTGACTAAGGGAAAATCTAAGCAGTAGTAGTAACACTTATTTAGATAAACTGTAAAAGTCACATATATTGGGGTGTTGACATTAGACTGTCACATAGGAAACACCTTTATACAATACGTGAAACATGTAGCTTGCCTATCTTTTGGTAATTTCCTGCATACTGAAGTGGTATATTTCTTTGACCTACCACCCATCTTTCATAGAAATGAGTATCTCAGAACTCCTATCTGGAAATCACTGTGATAACATTTCAGTAGATGATATGTCAAAAGTATTTATACTTCTTAAGTAGTTCTGCTATTTAATTTTTTAAATTCATTTATTTGATACAGGGTCTTGCTACACAGCTTAGACTTGTACTGATCCTCTTATCTCAGCCTCCCCAGTGTTGGAATTACAGGTGTGTGCCGCTACACCTGGTTTCCATGGCTGGCACGGTGCACCCAGAGTTCCAAGTAGGTCTTGCTCACTACCAATTGTATGAAAGTAAAGCAAAAACTGGCAGTTGACACATTTCTGGCATGGTATGCCACACCAGGGATTGAACTCAGGTCTTTGTGCTTGCCAGGCAGACACTTAAACTGCTGAACTATTTCCCCAGCCTAGTTCTGCTATTTACAAATTATAATATATAGTAAATCAAATTTCTTTCTGCATTTGAACTTTATGTTTACATAAACAGGTTGCTAAACTGTGTACTGGGACTCTTAGGCATTCATAGTACTTAGACACACACACACACACACACACACACACATATATATATATATATATATATATATATA
>PVJA010004078.1:46085-89496 GCA_004027025.1 Myocastor coypus | reverse complement strand
GCCAAAATATTGGCTATCCTTATAGCCCTTCTTTTTCTCCAATTGTCGGTCTGTTAACTTACATTCTCAACCCTCCAGCAGAAAAGCTTTGTTATACTATTACTCTATAATATAGGTACTGGGCTTATCATTCGTCCACAGTTTCTAGCACCCAACTTTGAGATGACCTTTTTTTTTTTTTTTTGCTGACTCAGGCTGCCTTAAGGGTGGGTCTGGGGATTGAACTGTTGTCCCTATGCCTGACTAGGATTCCCCAGGCAGGTATTTAAGCCACTGAGCTAACCTGCAAGCCCCCTTCCAGCACCCAACTTTGAAAGCCTCGATAATTTCCTGAAACATTAGAAGACTCTTGCTAAAATATTTTGTTTTTTGACCCCAGTTCCTCACACAAACTCCTAATCCCTTATAACTTCCTGGGTAATAGGAATATGTTTTGTTCTACTAAGGTGACACTTGGACAGCAGGGCTGTACACTAACTAAAAAGACAATGCCATGATTCAGTTGGAAACTTTCAGTCCTACTCACCCCCACTCCTCAGGAAGGAGAGATGCTGAAGACTGAGTTAAAAATTGCATGGCTCCATAAAGGTCCCTGAAGTGTACTTTGAGGACTTCTAGGTTGCTGAACATATGAGGTGCTAGGGAGGCACCCCCCACCCACTAGAATGTATGGAAGCTCCACACTCCTCCCGTACGTTGTTCTATGTGTCTCTCTACTTGACTGCTCCAGGGGACTGGGGAGATAGCTCAATAGAATAAGTGCTTGCCTGGCAAGCCCAAGGGCCTTAGTTCAAGCCCCAGTTCGGCCAAAAAAAAAAAAAAATGATAATCTATTTGACTGCTCCTCAGTTTTATCCTTTTATAGTTACCCAAGAGACGGTAAGCCAATCAGTCAGAAGCATAGATGACAACGTGGACTTGGGATTGGCATATACAGTGAGGGCCAGTCTTGTGGGACTTAGCCCTCTCCTATGAGATTGATGCTATCTCTAGTAGTAGTGTCAGAATTTAGTGGAATTGTAGGTCGTGCACCTAGTATCAAAGAATGAGGCAATGTGGGAAAAAAAAAAAACTGATGCATTTTAGTGATCAAACTGTGGAGTACCAAATGTGAGTGCCATTGTCCCTTGGTGCATGCAGGAGATATTTCCAGGACCCTTCAAGGATACCAAGGTCTACAGATGTTCAAGTCCTTCATATAAAATGTTACACTATTTGTTTCCAACGTATGATCCTCATTTCATATACTTCAAATCATCTCCAAATGAGTTATAATACAGTACTTCATACAATTTAAATAGTTGTTATAATGTACTGCTTAGGCGGTAATGACAAGGAATATCTTACCTGCCTAGTATAGACATTGTTTGTTTGTTTGATAGTGTATTTAATTTCAGATAGGTTGGTTGAATTCAAGGCTATGAAACCCATGAAGATGGAGGACTATATAGAATACAGAAAAGAAGTTTGTGTGTTTTGTTTTGTGACCCTAGGCAAGGTAACTGGCCTATTCCTAGCAAATGTAACTATTCTAGAAATATTACTAAATATGTATGAAATAACCTAAATATGAAACTTGATGTTTTTCAGGTCAAATTGGAGAATTTGTGCCAATTTCATGAGGTTTAATGAAATATGTTATTAGTATAACATTATTCAAAATATCCAGTAATTTGGACTGAGTTCTCTTTCATTCCTTCCTATGTATGTCAACACCTACCCAGAAGAGCATGGTGGATCTGGGCAACAGTACCTGAGACTGGTAACAGAGGTGGGCAGATGCAACTCTACAGTAAGAATGTAAGAGATGTAAAGTCAGCCTCAGCTTACCCAATTTGGCCTCTGGATGAACTAAACCTCATATGTCTTCAGGCTCCCCTAAGACAATGTGCCCCGCCTTGGCTCTTGCTAAATCTAACCAGGCTTCGCTTGCCTTATGACAGCTCTTACCACTCACTTTGCAATCCATTGCAATCTAGGCCCTTGGGTGGTCACACATCTTTCTCACGCAAGGTTCCTGCCAATGCAACTGTTGATAACATTGTCGCTACAAGTTGAGTAGATAAATGTTCAGTAATACTGAAATATAACTTTTTTTGCTGTGTGTTTCTTCAACAAATGAACTTTAGTGTAAATCTTGCACTGATGGCTTAACTCCCAGCCTGGAGGGGTCCTAATATTGGAAAGTTGTAGAATCTTAGAAGATCGTTGGTGCCTGGTGGAAAGAAGTTAGGTCCTTGGAAAAATGCCTGTGAAGAAGATGCAGGGACTTCCTATTCTTCCTGTTTCTCTTTTTGGTTTCTAGATGCCACGAGATGAAGGAGCCTTTGGGACTATGTTCTTCCACCAAGATGTACTGTGCTGCCTCAGGCACAAATCAACAGGACCAACCAAGCATGCTCCAAAATTTTTGATGTGAGAAGCCAATATATATCTTTCATCTTTTTAAGTTTCTAATCTCAGGTATTCTTTCACAATGATGCAAAGCTACCTAACATAGCCAGGGAAAAATTAAGGATCAGTAGTGACAAAGGACATGTCAAATTATGGCAATACATGGACTTTGTGCGGTCCTGACTTGAATGCATTTTTTAAGAAAGTATGGAGCAATAAGGAATATTCACACTGGATTTGCTGATAAGGAATCACTATTAATTTGGTGAAATATGATGGAAGCTTTAAGTATACCTTCTTTAAAGCCTTTTACAGGTTCACTTAAGTATTTACCGATGAATTGGCATGGGTTTGCAAGCTAATCCAGTGGTAAATATAGACAAATAAAGTCACCTATAATCACTGTAGGTGAACATTATGGTTCTTTATATTCTATTTTCTACTTGTATGAATGTCTGAACCCTTTTACTATATAAATTTACAAAAAGGTTCAACACACACACACACACACACACAACTAGTCTTGCCCCTTTCCTCATTATGTGATTTGAAACAAGCTATCTAAATTCTGTAAAACTCAGCTTCCTTTTCTGAGAAGCCAGAATAATATGGCCATGTCCAGAGCAAACTTTTGAGAAACATTCATTCCCATTGCTCCACAGAACACGTCTACACCAAAGGGTAGTAGGTATTATAGAGCTGTATATAGCTACTTGTTATCTTTCTTAGGAAATGCAGAGTAACCCCCTAACAGCCATTCCAGTGTGTTCCAAATTGATCCAGCCCAACATATCTCAAACCTAGTATGCCTCAAATTGAGTCCATTCAATTGAATAAACAAAGAGTATCAATGAATGGATGGATGTGTCTGAGCCACTTCTATTGTTGCTAGATCAAAATACAACACCTCACACCCACAACTTAAAGGAGTGGTTAATTTGGGCTCACTGTTGCAGGAGCTTTGGTTCAGAATTAGCAGGTTCAAGTGCAAAACTGGCATGAAAAAGAGGCCTGGAGAAAGGAAAGGCTACTCATAATATGTTGTCCTGGGAGCAGAGAAAAGAAGAGCTAGGGAGAGAGGTACAACCTTGCCTCTCCCAACCCTCAGTAACCTTCTTCATTCACCCAGGCCTTTCTTCCTAACAGCAAGTCAACTATGAACCTACCAGTGCATGAGTCTATGGATTAGTCTACAGTATCCATGATCCAGTCAGCTTCTAAACACATGAGACTTTGAAGGGCCCAGACTATAACAGAATGAATGGATGAATGTCATCCACATCATTTCAATCTATCTTCTGGTGCTCTCTTTTGTATTTCTTGATACCTGTCAGAAACATGGAACTCTCTGATGTTAGCTGCTCAGAATTTAGACTAGGTGCTGGATTGCCATGGACTCAATTTTCTCTATGGTTCATATACCCATTTCATTCCAACACGGCAAAGAGCTCTATGAATACAGATATTGTGAGCTGGAGCTTTGCAAAGTGCATAGGTCTCACTATAATCTTTCCCTGAGAAGAGTTCTGTTTTCTTAAATCGTTAGTCTTAGTAAGAAACAAACTTCCAAGTTATATATAACCTCACAACAAAGAATACACAAACTTCATAATACACTTGGTGTTATTTGGTCAGTCATAGTCTCTATCTATACTTTTGCTTGTAACTACTTCATGCTGTTTTTATAAGAACTAAGTTAGGTTTGTGATGACCATAATTAAGACTTTCCTCAGGGGTACCATCAGTAAAGAGCTACATAAGAAACGCAAAGCAGCCACTATGCTAATCAACTATTTTCGATATAACATCTCAATCCAAGCAAAATGATAGTCTCCTTAGAATGTTGAAAATGTGGTCTTTTAACAGACTTCACAATAATAATTTTTCATTGTTATGCCAGCCCAAGAGAGAGGCCATAAGAGCCACGGTGGCAAGTTGTCAAGCCCTTTGGAGTTCTGTTTACCACAATTTGCTCTAGGTACTGGATGTGGAACTACAAGATTTAATGTATACCTTGCTAGGTTTTATTCTTTCTGTTCCCCTATTTCTCCCTGGGATATTCGCTGGAATATTTACCCTGTTCCATAGTATGTCATCAGGATTTAACTTCCCTTTTTTTATTTGCACAGGGGACCACAACTAAGAGTTTAGCTTAAGCGTCAGAGGAGATTTGTGACTTGAACATTTCAGCAATCCTGAAACTATTAGGACTTGGGCAACTCTTAAAAATGGCCTTGCCTTTGGCTTAAAAGGATGTGCATTAGATTTGGGGTCTGAGGGATGGAATGATATATTTTGTATCTAGATGTTGCTCAAAAGCCTCAGGCACTCATAGGTGGGGTTATAGCTGACTTGCTGTTAGGAGGTGTGGTCTGGTCAGAAGAGACAGGTTACTGCAGATATAGCCTAGAGGGGCTTGGTCTCTCCTCACGACCTCCTTTCTCTCCCTCTGCTTCCTGCTCGTCATGCTTTGAGCAGTTCTCCTCTGCAATGCCTCTGTGCCATGATGTTTTGCCTGGGATCCAGTCAACTATGGACTGAAATGTAAATTAAAATAAACCTCTCCAGTTTTGAGTGTCAGGTAAAATGAGGGGAGCAACTACAACAGACCTTTTTATCTTTAAAAAAAAAATGTCTGATGCCCTTAGATTATGACCTATTGAAAACAAATTATTTCCTGGTCTTTAGAAAGCAGAATTTTTGCTTGATTATTCTGGTGTCAGATGACGATTTATGAGAACACATGAAGCAAGCACTCAGACAGTTACAAAAGCCCATATCAATGCTTCATTTATGACCAGGGAGAAGCGCCTTGTGTAGAAAGTTCCTAACTTCAGCCCCTGGCCCAGTGGCTTTGTTCTGTCCCTGCTCGCAAAAAAAAAAAAAAAACGCACGTGAAATTCTAAAAATAGCAAGCAAGAAGCATCAAGAGACCCAAACCATAAAACTGAAGTACCAGAGACTATTTCTAAAATCATAAAAACGAAAGGTTTTAAACACCTCACTTATTCATATATTTAATATTTCTACTTCAGTGTAAATGTGAGGCACTTCAAGCAATGGTCAGTGTGTCAACTCCCCAGATGAAAATCAATCTCTCTGATGTCATTTGTAATCAATGACCAATCAGCTAAGATTGTCAAAAAAAAAAAAAAATCAACATCTAAAATTTAAAAGTGTAACACTTTCATCATTGTATCTTTCTTAAAAAGTTCTCTCTCTCTCTCTCTCTCTCTCTCTCTCTCTCTCTCTCTCTCTCTCTCTCTCTCTCTCTCTCTCTTTATTTTCTCATACAAGGGATCCAACTCAAGGCCTTGTGCTTGCCAGGCTGAGCTCTCTGTACTATCAATACTTACGCTGCTCAGCTATCTCCATAGCCCCTAAGAATTGTACCTAATTGAGTCTTTTAATAGAACATCTGTCCATTAGAGTCCATACTTAAAACTCCAGAGGCTGGGGAGATAGCTCTGTGGCACAAGTGTCTGTCTGGCAAGTGCAAGGTCGTGAGTTTGAACCGCGGTCCCATCAATAAATAAATAAATAAATAAATAAACATACTTAAAACTTCAGGTCTGGAGAAGAAGGTTCTTATTCTGCCCTATCCCTGTTGCAGATACCAGGACCCCCATGCGTCTCAGGGAAAGGAGAGATGCCCTGCACTGCCCCCACTACAGACTCTAGCTATAGTACTTCAGGAAAAGATAGGAGTCCTGTCCCTTCCCCTGCCATAGACCCCAGAGCCACAGGTGCTCCACAGCACAGGTCAGCAGAGGAAACAGTGAAGACAGGCGTGACTAAGGATGAGGTAAACAGGTAGGAGGAGAGCTCTGCTCCAGCACTGAAGTATTTTCATACCACAGTGATGGGGTGAGAAATAGACTGGGAGACAGACTTGAAGGAGAACGAGAAGTCAACATGAAACTCCTGAGATCTGCTGGGAGGCTCATGTTCATGCGGAGAGGATCACAGGGGCTACACACTGTGCTGGGAAGCCAAGTTCAGTGAGAATAATCTCCAGGGGGAGTAGGCCTGAAGGAGATGGCAAGCGGCAAGCATGGACTTTTGCACCATCGCCTTCATGTAGCAGAAGTTGTGGTCTGAATTACAGGTCAGTCTCTGGGTGGCTTAAGTGTCTTCACTAAAATTGAAAATCTTTTTGTTTTGGTTAAGGGCAACGGTTCACAGAGCTTCTCAGTACTCAGTTCATATTTGACACAGTTGTTGCTGTCAGTTGGCTTTCTCTGTATGCCAATATCTTGATTTCCTGCAGAGTCATAAACCATATTTGGCTTGCCCCAAGAGAACCGGACAGTGACCCAAGGGTAACCAAAAACTCCAGTCCAAAAAATGAAAAAACAAAATAGAAACAAGAAAAAACAAGGCAACATAATGCCTCCAAAAACTCCCAACTCCTCCAAAACCACATCAAAGTATTGAGAGGGAGGAGCTCACCAGCTCTGCACTAGCAAGGTCTTCAAGGGTGTCAGTGGAGGTAAAGTAGTTCAAGAAAGTGCTGAGTGAATTTAAAGAACATAAAACTAGTCAGGTAATAATTCTAATGTAACAAATAATCAGTGACTCTCAACAAAATCTAGTGGAGCTAAGAAGAGATGTAAAACATAAATTCCCAGCTTAGACATGAATTGGAGTCCATAAAATATTTCAATAGAAATCCTGGATATCAAAAATAGAAAAGTAAGGGTAACAGAAATGATCAATGTGAAGACAGTGTCACATATAGTGGAAAAGGCTGTAATCAGTGACCAGAGGTATTTTAAAATAATAAGAGAACATGAAAACTGAACCCAACACTAGCTAGATGACTCAAAGAAGACTAATATAACAGTAAAGGGAATTAATGAGAAAGAATCAGAAGATAGCACAAAGCCCATAAAAAAATTTACAGAAGTAACAGCAGAAAATTTACAAATGTTGAAAAAGAACTTAACATACAGGTACATGTAGATAAATTAACCATCTGAGACACTGAATAGCCTTGTTTAGAAAAATAAAAATATTCCACACTACATAATAATTAAAATATCAGAAATGCAAGGAAGCCAAGCTGAGCACCAGGCAGCTTCAGCAGCCTTGCTGATGCACAACCGCCAGCCCCATCGTCGGTGACCTGCGCCCTGCCTCACCGCTTTTATGGGAGCGGTGACCTGCGCCCTGACCAGGTGTTATCATATTATAAGTCCTTAAGGAATACATTAAAATGCTCTACAAAATTATAATGTAGCTAGTTTGCAGTACAGCAGTTGTAAATGTATATTGTATACGCCAGCAGGGGTACTTGTAGCATTTCCTTGTTAAAATTTAAAGGATTAATTATTGATTGACTACTAATCCATGAAGAAGTACCATAGGCACAAATGACTCAAAAAATATTCATGTTATAAAAGATTATTTAGATTAGCAGGGGATATAGGCAAAACATGTTATTCAAGATTATCTGAAAAAAATGGGTGCCACTTGGGCAGCAGAAAAGTCAAACATGTTATGTTTTGTGTACTTGGCACAAATCATTCACCTCCATGTACAAAATGTTTTGAAGAAATTCATGAATATAAATAAATGTAATTAAAACTTTAATCAAAAGATATTCCAATTGATTATTATAATAATTTTTGATTGCTATGAATAGTAGCAGCTAATAATCATATTTGGTTAGTACTTACTAAAATTCAAGCAACAATCAGCCCCCAGGACACACTAAACCAGTCAACAAGTCTGGATGTGGTAGAATCCCAGTGCTGGGGAGGCTGAAAACAGGAGGATCACTATGAGTCTGGGGTGCATAGTGAGTCCTTGTACCAAATATATAAATTAAATAATAAATAAAATAAAATAAAATTCAAACAATAAGCAAGTAAATGCATTTGGTCCATTTGGACATTTTATTAATTTTGTTAGTAAAAAGGTCAAAAAAAGTTACTAGATTGATTTGAATCACCAGTGACACAGCTGCCTGATGGGACAGTCATGTATGTACCACCACTGATTCAAACTGATGGGAGAATGTTCAATGCATTGAACTCACTGATTGAATAATCAGTGAGTCACAGAGGAAATTAATGAAGAAGTAAGCAAGCTCCTATAATTAAATGATAGTGCCAGTACAGCATACCAAAACTTATGGGATACAGTGAGAGAAGTTTTAAAGAGAAGCTTATTGCTATAAATACCCACATCACAAAAACAGAACAAATCCAAATAAATAGCCTAATGATGCATCTCAAGATCCTAGAAAAACATGAACAATATAAATCCAGAGTTTGCATAAGGAAATAAATCATAAACATCAGAGCAGAAATCAATGAAATGGAGACTAAAATATCAGTACAAGGAATCAATGTACTGAAAGAGCTGGTTCTTTGAAATAGACAAATCTTCAGTCAATCTTACCAATAAAAAGGAAAGACTCAAATTAGTACAATTAGAAATGAAAAATGTGACTAGGGGGATGGTTTGGAGGTCTAAGCACCTGCCTGACAATCACAAGGACCTGAGTTCAATACCTAGCACTGCATACAGTACTGTGCTATCCCCCAAACCAGCCACACCTGAGGTCCTATCCCTGAGAGGATGGGACAGGAAGATCACTATGAGTCTGAAATGTGTAACAAGACTCTGTATCAATCAAACAAATAAATAAATATAAAAATAAAAGAAATGTAAGATCACAATGAACACCACCAAAATACAGAAAGTTATTACAACTACTTTTCAAATATGTGTGCGCAAAACTGGAGAAATCTGAAGAGATGCAGGGATTCCTAGATACATACAGACTGCCAAAACTCAACCAAGAAGGATTAAAAGCCTTGAAAAATTTCAATTAAGGGCAACAGAATTGAAGCAGTAGTAAACATACTACCAACTTGGAAAAGTCCAAGATGAGGACTTCACAGTTAAATTCTATAAGAACTTCTGGGAAGGTCTAATGCCAATATTTCTCAAGTTGTATAATGAAATTGAAAGATAAAGAGCATGTTTAAAATCATCTTCAAAAGCCAGCATTGTCCTGACCCCTGAACCAGGCAAGGTTCCACCCGAAAAAAGACTACTGTAAGGCAGTCTCTCGAATGAACATAGATGTACAAATACTTAACGAGATACTAGCAAGTCATTGAAAATATAACAAATCATTGAAAAGATTGTATACCACAAGTAGGGTTCACCCCAAGAAGGATGGTTCAACATATGCAAGACAATAAACATAACTCATCACATAAACAGAAGCAAGGACAAAAACTACGTGATAGTCTCATTAGACACAACAAAAGCCTTTGACAATCCACATTCATGGTAATGATCCTGAAAAAAATAGGTAAAAGGACATTATCTCAACATAATAAAAAATCATTTATGACCAACCTACTACCAAAATCATATTAAATGGGGAAAAACTGAAAGCTTTCCCTCTAAAGTTAGGAACAATACAAGGATGCTCATAATCACACTTCACACAGTCCTTAAAACATTAGTCTGAGCCATCTGGCAACAGAAAGAAAAGTATATGTTATACTTTTGAAAGAATGAAGTCAAAGTATCATTATTGACAAATAACATGAGCCTTTACTTACAAGACCCCAAAACACCACCAAAAGACTCCTATAATTAATAACCTGATTCAGCAGTGTGACCTGACATAAACTAACACACAAAAATCCATTGCACACTTATACACTAATAATTAACTCACTGAAAAAGAAACTAGAAAAACAATACCATGTATAATAATATAAAAAAACAAATACTTAGGAATCAACCTAACTAATCAAGGAAAAAACTCTACAATGAAAATTATATCACTATGAAAAAAATTAAGGAGCACATAAAAAAGGAAAGACATCTCCTTCCTGGATAGGCAGGACCAATATAATCAAAATACCTACACTTCCAAAGTGGATATACACATTTACTAATGTGTATCAAAATGCCAATGACATTTCTCACAGATCTAAAGAAAGTAATTTTAAAATTCATATGGAACAAGAAAAATATAGGCTATAAAAAGCAATCTGGGTATCAAAAGCAAAGTAGACAGCATCACAATCCCATTCTTCAAGTTATACTACAAAGGCTTTGTGATTAAAACAGCATGGTAATGGGGGTAAAAATGGATATCTGGATCCACAGAGTAGAACCAAATGCAATTCCAGGCATATATAGCTATTTAATCTTTGACAAAGGAGGCAAAACATGCACTAGAGGAAAGATAGCCTATGTAATAAATGGTGCTGGAGAAAACGGATATCCAGAAGTGGAAGATTGCAACGAGATTAATATATCTCCCCATATAAGATAAAATCAAAATGAATAAAAGATATGATTGTTAAAATGGAAATGCTCTTCTCGAATATAAAATAGATGTGATTCTTAAAGACATAGGCACAGGCAAGGACGTTTTGAACAGAACCCAATAGCACAAGAAATAATATTTGTAATCAACAAATAGGGTCGTGTCAAATTAAAGAGCTTATGCATAGGAAACAAAACAACCAACACAGTGAAATGTCAACCTGAAGAATGGGGAAATAAATGACACTTATTTCTCAGAGGACTAACATGTAGAATTCATAAAGAACTAAACATATTAGACTCTCTAAAATAAAAGATCCAATCAAATCATGTGAAACCAAAGTGAATAAACATTTCTCATAAGCGCAAATGGGCAACAAATATGTGAAAAAAGATGTTCAATATTGTTGGCCATTAGAGAAATGTAAATGAAAACTATACTGAGATACTGTTGTACCCCAGAAAGAATGGGTATCATAAAAAGCATCTAATAATAACTAACTATGGGGATTAGAAACTCTTCTACATTTTTAGTGGGTATAAACTAACACAACCGCTATGGAAATTGTTGTGGAGATTCCTCAAAGCACTACAAATAGAATTCCACTTGATCCAGCTATTTCTCTTCTAATTACCTTCCAAAACTTATAAATCAACATATTGAAGGGGCACGTGGATACCCATGTTTGTAGGAGCACAATTTATAATACCTACATCTTGAAAGCTGCGTATATCTCCACCAACAGATGAATGGATAAGGAAAGTGTATTTACACACAAGGGATCACTACTACATTATTATAAAAAATGATTGGAGGGCTGGCCAAATATCTCAACAGACTAAAGCATGCAAGCAGGCACAGGGGTCCCCAGACCTGCATGCTGGCCCCATCCCCGGGGCATACTGGGCAACTGAGACTTGGTATGGTGGCATGCACCTGTAATCCCAGCTCTTGGGGGCTGGAAACAAGTGGATCACTATGAGTCCAATCTAGTAGTGAGACCCTGAACACCTGTAGACCCTTTCCTAAAATACACAGAAAGGACAATTGGTAACTGAGCCACTTGGGGACGTAAGCCACTAAAAAGAAATTCAAGACTTGTGACCTCCACAAGTTTGCCAGGCTCTCAGTTTTATGTCTCTCCATCTCTCTGTCTCTGTCTTTCTGTCTCTGTCTCACTCTCTCTCTTCTCTCTGTCTCTCTTTTCTCTGTCTCTCTTCTCTGTCTCTGTCTCTCTCTCTGTCTCTCTCTCCTCTTCACCTGCTTATTTCCACATATTTTCATGTTTAACATGCTCCAGCTGTCTGTCCCCATTCAACCCACCCTAGCCTGTGGTCTTTCAGTGGTGTCAGCTCCATATCCCACTCTGGCACTTCCCTGTGACTCTGGTCACTCCTTCATATTTCCAGAGACTCTCATTTTCTCAATCCTGTGATGTTCCTTCTTCCTTGGTCAGGAGTGCCTTTGGTCCAGTCACCTATGGCTATGGAGTGGCATCCCAGCAGTGTAAGATTACTTTTCAGCAAAGGCTGTGGGTATCCCAGTCTGTGTCACTCTTACCTTCCAATTTAGTGGTGTACTAAAGCCAACCCTGAGGCTTTACCTGACTGTTTTCTCTGGCTTCTGGGAAATTAAACCCTCCCCTCATCAATGTCCTAACCCAATGATTCATGGGAGTTGGTAAACAACCAGTCTACAGCACAATTGAGATGGCAGGCCAATATGGCATCTTCTTTCCAAAAGGGGTGCTGGAGGGCTGAAATCTGAAATCTCAATGACACCAACCTCTTTGCACTATTTTACTTCATATGACCTTTGTTATTATTAACAAACCTGTCACCCCAATTGACTCTAAGCTCCTGAAAGGAAGATATTATTTCTTCTGTGTCTTCTAGATTCCAGGGTTTCCAGCTTAAGGCTTTATGTATAGCAATCTCCAAGTTGGTTTTTTTTTTTTTTTTTTTTTTGGCTAGTAATTCGAATTAAATTTTCCCAATAAGACATTTTCCCAAATAGATGCCTATAGCTAGATTATACAGTCCTTTAACAGAGCCACACTGTTATAAAATTCTCCTATGACTAAGTAGACTTTTAGTATATGTTCTGCCAAAGTGAGCAATGATAGCTTTTTGAAAACACTGTTTATGGGGCTGGCAAGATAGCTCAGCAGACTAAAGCGCCTGCTTAGGCAACCGTAAGCAAACTTACAGACCATGGTTCAAACGACCACCGCCAGCACCACATACTGTGCCAGCCTTGCCCCCAGGGCAGAATGAGCTAGTCAGAGACCAAGTGTGGTGGTCCACATCTGTAATTCCAGCGCTGGGGAAGCTGAAAGCAGGAGGACCACTATGAGTCTGAGCTGTGTGCTGACACCCTGCAACAACCAAATACATTTTAAAAAAGCACTGATTATATAAATTTCACTTTCAAAAAGCATCTAGACAACAGTGTGGGGTAAGAAGTTCAAAATACTTCAACTTGGTAGATCTTGTAAACTTTTAATAGAAAATATCCCTAAAGGCATGATTCTGCTTCAATTGCATCATGGAGAGTGTGAGCTTTGCCTGACTCCTGAAATCTCCTCAGTGGCCTGGTTATTCAGCAGGCAGTACTGAAATATTTGCACTCTTTCTCATAAACTATATTAGGTAATTACCTTTTCACTTCGCAGCTCAAAATATCATAAAGCACATTTTCAAAGAGGATCAGAGTTCAGACAGAGATATTCTTCCACTTGTGCTGTAGAGTATCGAAACTGGCACAATAATTAAATGCCCACTGTCCTAGAGTATATGTGCATAAAACTGAATGGCACTTGTAAAGGAAAATAAATTAGGATTGGAAAGGAAACCCCAGCTGTGTTCACATCATAGGTTTAATTGTCTATTTCAAATCATGGGCATAGCCTGAATAAATTAGTAAACAGAAATAAATTTACCATGAATTCGAATTCATCTTCACATAGGTATATAAAAGAACATTGGGAGGAGATTATAAGGAGAGAAACCAATGGCCATAGATTCACCCTCGACTCTCTTAAGGACTTTGAATGTTTGTAACCAGCACAGAAAAAAAAAAATGGAGGCAATTTGTAAGGCTTAAGAGCCAGGTGTGAATTTGGCCCCAACCTTAACGTCCTCAGCTTTCTCATCTTTCCCTGAGTTATTGACAAAACAACACGATGACAGCCTGACATGCCACTGATCAACTGCAGTTCCTCTAGCTTAGTTTCATCTTTATTACCTTTCTATTTGGTTGTTTCTGAGAATCCTTACTATCGCCCTTTTGAAAATTAAGCTCAGGTGTTTACCACCGTTGACCACCATCATGCGTGAACAGAACGAATTTATTCGGTGGTTATACATGCCAGAAAGGTAGCAAATGTTCACCAAAAGACATATGCAAGAATCCTCATAGTCATAGTTTTTATAATAGCCTCAAACAATGGGTATAATGGATTCTCTCTCTGGCCATTCAATAATAGATAAGTATAATGAACTGTGCTTGGCCTTCTACCGATCAAGATTACAATGAAAATATAAATTGTGGTATATTCACCCATGGATTACTACCTAGTAGTAAAGATGGACAAATCACTGCCGCAGCAACAGGGATGGGTCTTTCAAACATGAAAGTGACAAAAGAATCCAGGTTGCCGGGTGTGGTGGCGCACGCCTGTAATCCCAGCACTCAGGAGGTTGAGGCAAGAGGATCGGTGCAAGTTCGAGACCAGCCTGGGCTACAAAAGTGAGCTCAAGGCCATCCTGAACTACATAGCAAGACCCTGTCTCAAAAAGACAAAAAAAAAAAAGAATCCAGATATGCAAGAGGGTGTAGTGCATTTCCATAAATTATCCCCATAGGTGTAATTGCTGTGATCTATACACCTGTAATCCCACCACTCTGGAGCATTGAGGCAACAAGGTCATAAATTCATGCCCAGCCTGGGTGACTTAACAAGTTAGATCTCGTCTCAAAATGAAAAATAAAAAGGGATCAGTGAGGTCGCTATGTGCAAAGGACCTCTACTCAATTTCCCAGGGTTTGGAGAAGGAAGCTCTTAAGCAATAGTTGCGCACAGGGAACCGAGGGCTGTCTGGGGTGGCGATGATATCCTCTTCTCTAGGGGCACCGGAGAAGGTGAGTAGAGTGAGGAACAATGCAGGTTTTACATTTCTAATGTATGCATTCACCTATGCATACATGATTCTTCACGAAAATTTCCTCAAGGAAATGGGCTGAACACTTTGGACTCAGGAATGGGTCCTTCTCAACAGAAGGTTGACTCTTACAAGAGCAGTGCTGATGGGACTCATGATGCTGGAAAATGAGGTGAACCGTCTAGACTTGCTACACACTGGGGATGGTTGGTCCTTACCTTCACCTCCTGGCGGTGAAACTTCATGCAATGGCACAAATGTACAGCCATCTATGGCCAGCACATTGGCCTCTGGTCTGACACCAGGCCACCTAGAAAGTATCTCTTAGCCAAAGCCTCCTATTGAGCCCAACAAACAACACAGAAGTTGGTTCAATGATGTCATTAATGTGTCGGTCCCATCCCCGGGACATGCTGAGACAGACAGGGATGGGCGTAGTGACTCACACCTGTAACCCCAGCATTTGGGAAGCTGGAAACAGGAGAATCACCACAAGTCCAATCTGTATAGTGAGACCCTGTAAATCCTGTATAAATACATTAAAAATGATAATAGTGCCATCAAGGGATAGTGACCCATCATGCATTAAACACATGGAGGTTGTCTTCTCTTCAAAGGACAGAGGCATAGAAAGAAACAGCAGTGAGGCTTTCAATGTGGAAGATCTAAATGTGGCATCTTCAATAACAACAGCAACTAAATATTAAATCCATGCATTCATAGACACGATATTTGGTCCAGGACCCCCAGAAGTGCTCAGGCCCTCAAGCCCCTTATATAAATCCTTTATATAAAATCACATAATTTTTTTACATAACCTACTCAATCCTTCCACATGCTTTACACCATCTCTAGATTGTTTATAATCTTAAATCCATTATGAATGTTATGCAAATACTTGTTATGCTGTATTGTTTATGGAATAATGACAAGAAAAATTCTGTGCATGGTCAGTACAAACGCAATTTTTTCAACATACATTCTCTCTGTGGTGGGTGGAATTCAGGGACACAAAACCTGTAGCTACAAAAAGCCAACAGCATAGTTATCTTCATAGTTTTAAATAAATACATGTTTTTCTATATATTTTTATGTGAAATTATTTGCAGCCTCAGGAAATCAATATTATAAAAGTCTTTCAGTAGTGCTAGAAAAATCATTTGGGGCAACAGGCAATTTTTAGTACAGAAGCAATTCCTAATATTTCACCTAATAACTATGGTACAAGTGTTATTTCGTCAATGGTTACCTTTATCTAAATGACCACACAGAGTTCTGTGAAAATATATTGAAATGACATTTTGTACTCTTAAATCTTGTGGCCTTATAATTTTCCTGGTGATGAGTCTGAACCCCAAGTGTCCCAAGGCTTTCAATGTTCAGGTTTCATCGATGGAGACCAGTGTGAGAGTCAAATTCCATGACAGATGAAAAACTCCTTCAAACTACAGGAGCTATGGGGTAGATGGAATCCTAGAACTGTGGGGGCAAGCCTATGCCACACACGCTGCAGTGGACTGTTTATATCATAAAAAGCTCTAGGATGCTCACTATCATTGCCCTAGGGTCCCCTCTTCCAAGATTCCCTGTGGAGGGTCACTGATGATGACAGAAAGTTCACAAAATCAAGCCCTGGCCACCCTCCAGCCCTATACCCTGCTACTGGCCACTAAACTTCAGTATTTTAAGGCACAGACCTTACTGTGCTTCCTTTTGACATTTTTCTCCATACTCATGTTCTACATTTCCATTGTCTTTTTCCAAAATGGACCTTCACAATCCTAGATGTGGTACTCTGAGAGGGTTCCAAATTTTCTCCATCCCACTGAGGATATGTGGCTCCAAAATGAACAAATAATTCATGCTGAACAGAACAGAACTCTTGGCTCCATTGTCATGCTTTCTTTCATTTATACAACCTGAAATAGGCCCATGATAGTTCCTAAAGATGTGTCCAAGTCCTAATCTCTGCAATTTATGAATGTTAGCTTATTTGAAAAAGAATCTGTGTCAAGGTGATTAAGTTAAAGAATCATTTATTTCAAAATGAAAAAAAAAATCTTTCAATGCTATGATGAGCCCTAAAACCATCACAAACGTCCTTATGAGAGAGAGGCAGGGAAACATTAGATGTCCGGAAGCTGAGAAGGTGACATGAAGACAAGGACAAGTGGTGTGGCTACAAGCCTGACAACGCCTGGGGCCACCAGAAGCCAGGCGGATTCTCCCCTAGAGTCTCAAAAAGAAATCAATATTTTAAGTCCGGCAATATTGATTTTGAACTTCTGGCTTCCCAAACCATGACAGAATAAGTTCCTGTTGGTTTTACCATATGTGTGGTAACTTGTTACAGCAGCAACAGGAAGCTAATGTTTAGCCCCAGATTGCATTTGTTTTCCTGTTTGCACTTCGCAATGCTGACCTACTGAATGCACTCCTTCTACGAGAACATACTCACTAAATAATGAAGTGAAATAGTTAAAAGGAAAACCCTTATCTTTTCATTACTAAGCACGAAAGATGGAAATAAGGGCTATTGAGGCAAAATACCTGACACCCTCCCTTTAAGGAAGGGGAAACTCACTCTGGTTCATAGAATTCTTTTAGAGAATTCAGTCTATAGTCAGCTGGACCCAATGTGGGAAAGGTATAGAGGGAGGACCCAGCAGAAGAAGTCACTCTTGTCATGGGACCGAGGAAGCAGAGAGTAAAGGGAGGATCTTGAAAGGATGATAAATCCTCCCAGGTCTCTCCTTGGTAACCTAGCTCCTCCAACCAGGCCCCACCTCCTAATAACACACTCAGCCCTGAACTGGAGTTAGCCGCTGCTGAGTCTAATGCCTCCCGCTACAGTCAGCTGTGTAAAGTCTACTCTGAATATATGACCTTTGGGGGAAACATTCTACATTTAAACCATCACACACTGGATAAGTCATTCTTTTTGATTCAGTGTTCACATCTGTGCAATGAAGAAATAACCTGTAAAATTTTACCAGAAAACTCTTTAAATCTGCACAGATCTTTTTTTTTTTTACAAAGAGGAAAGCTTTATTTTGACTCACAGTTCGGGTCATCCTCTTTATGACTAATGGACTGCTATGTCCAAGACAGTGCATCGTGGAGGACAGTGTTTTATTCAATTATCAATTAATTTTATTGAGTTCCCAGGTAAGCACTGGCTTAACATCACCCCAAGTGTCACCTTCTCAAGGAGTCTTCTCTGATTTCCCCCCATTCTCACTATCAGTTCTTGGTTTATGTCCCCATTCCAATACTGATTGCATGGTGCTGTACTGGCTCTTTTCCATAACTATCTGGCCCCTAGACATGAGTCCTTGGAGGACAACCATATTGCCGTCCTCTCTGCCCAGTGACCAGTTCAGCAAAGAAGGGTCAGATGAAGAAATAAATGGCTTCTTCATCTTACACAGTTGACTACTGGAAATGTTTCAGGACAGAACTGTAAATTAGGTTTAAAGCACAAACCCTTGCTTGCCCAAACACAGAAAAGTCTTTGTCAAGTAGTCCTGCCCTCTATACTGCATGTATAAATAGTTTCTAGGTTTTCATCAATGTAAGCCTGATTTACTTTATCTATTTAATAAACTGAAGCCATAAACCAAAAGCTAAATTTGACTTTTGTATGCTTGAATTTCATTATTAGGACCAAAGTGTTAGTACTTGAAAAAATTAAAATTCATGCTGCAGATGTTTAATTCTCTATGGTGAGTTAAATCTTAGAAAGACTTCCTTAAGTTTCTTGACATTTGTGTTCATTGTTGTAATCTCTACAGGCATAAAGTCTAAAGGCAATGCATAAAAAACTGCATACAAAATGATATGGCCTGGAGCTTGGCTTTACTTTCTGCTGAATTCAGGCTGTTCCTCAAAGATACTGGGGAGAGAGATCCTCCAAGAAGTGCACAGCACCAAGGACACTGACTTTAAAGCAGAAACAAGGGCCACCTGCCAGGATTTTGACTGGGCACCCGACTCCTTGTATAATACAAAAACATTTCAAAAATCAGTTGTCACCAATACAGTTGGAACTAAGCAGAGAAACCATTTGTAATAAAAATTAGGAAACCTCATTTGAATTTTTAAGATAATCACTAAATCTAGACTTCTCTATGAAACTCCATAAGCTTCCATTAAAATATCATCTGGAATATATCTGGTCTTATTTTATTAGCCAAAATCACCATGGTATCCTCTTGCCTTACAGGAAGATGACATCAGCATGCTCAGCAGGACTAAGAATAGATTCAAGGGCCTAAAAGAGAAGGAATCCAACCAGTTTATATTCATTTTAAAATACCAATAAAATTATTCAATTACTAATAAGCAATTATTGAAGTAACTTCACTGCTTTAATGAAATGGTTAAATCAACATGATGTACAGAAAATGTTAAAGTAATATAATTTGTGCAGCAGGCGTCAAATGAGTAAAGCATTGTGCAAGACACACACAGAGAGAAAGAAGAATTACAGAACTCTTCCTGTTATCCTAAGTCTACCAATCTTGAAGCATTAGTGGAACATATCAGGACAAATAGGGCAACCATGTACAAAGGTCCTGGAAAGCAACTCCGGGGATGGCGAGCCTTTCCCCTACAGGAGGTGATGAATTACAGCTCAAGGTGGTAGGATAGGCAGGAGTAGGCCAGCGGCAGTGGGAGAGAACTGTCCAGCCAGGTGGAAAGACAGAAAAAATAACCTGAGAAAAGGAAAGCCCTATACCTGCATAGCAAAAAGAAAAGCAAGGCTTTTCCCTGGAGTAGAGGACGCAGGCAGAGCCACAATGAGAGCTTCAAGGATTAATGCCCCTGTATTGTGTAAAACTTGGGATGGGGGACAGTGAAATACATCATGGATAAGCACTGTTTAAATCTACTGAAATCAACCAGACATAAACCAAGTTAATAGAGGAAAAAATAAAGATGAAGGCAATGATTATAAGGCACTGAAAAGAAAGACTGACTTGCCTTGGAGGCCACCTGGATTGGGAGAACAGAAAGAAAGCAGACATTGTATTTTTAAACCCAAATGATGAGGGTAATTAATCAAAAACAATACAAATTCTAGATGAGAAAATATGTTCACTGTAAAAGTTAACTGTGTTGAAAAGGAAGCAAAATATAGTAATAGATCCAAGAAAAAAGTTAATAATAATTTATTCAGTGGTCATCATTACAGAAATGCATTCTAAAACATTTACTATGTTAGTTCATATAATTTCAGAGAAAGCTCACTGAGAAAGATATATATAATCCTGCTTTCAGAGAGGGGTGATCTCAGGTCAAGGTCACAGAGTAAGTGGTAAAATTGAAATTTGACAGTCTATTACAGTAAAAGACACATTGCTATTGATCTCCTTCAAAATACTTTTCTCCCTTTGAACACACTTATTCCATCATCCTTGACAATGTGCCTGTTACTCTAATAGCTTCTTTCTTTTTTTTTCTTTCTTTAATTTAAACATTCACCAAACTTTGCGAATGCCCCTTCTGTTGGAGATGAGGCTTATGTCTTTTTTAGACAAGACCTTACATCATTTTCATTTAAAAAGATTGAATACATTGCAAATCTTTTAAAATCTTGACTAGTAGGTTGACTTGATGAAAAAGCTGCTTAAAATACATGATATCTATTCTCTATTATATACATATGGTGAAAAAATATAAATTAATATGATAGAATTGAAAGTAAAAGAAAATTAAAGTTCAAACGCAGATCATGGATTTGCATTTTACTTGTAAATTTCTAAGAGAAAACTGGTGCTATGAGGATGAGACTCAGAAAATAATCAGAGCTAGAGCCAGAAATTTAGGAATAATGACAACCTGGGTGGGGATAGCAGAACTGAGAGCAAAATCTAAGGACAGATTTTTTGCTGGTCCTTCATATACTCACTGTAGATCTGAATTTAATAAAAATGACTAACAAGGGGCCCAGCAGGATGGCTCAGTGGTCTAAAACGCCTGCTTAGGAAAGCTTGGGTGGCTGCAGGGACTGAGGTTCGATCCCCGGCACCACATGCTACACCAGCCCTTCCCTCAGGGCAAGCTGAGCCGGCCATAAAAATAAACAAACAAACAAACAAAAAGTTTTGAAACAAGAAAAAAATAAAATTTAAAAAAAATTTTTAAAAATGACTAACAGTATTCTGTGGTGAAAACTTAGATGAAAATCAGTGATTTTCTAAGAAATTATGAGGCTAATTTTCTGTTTTCCTCTCATTCCATGTTTCTGTAATTTTTCTCTTCAAATTTCCTGTTCAGACTCTCAGGGATCCACTTGATAATCATTAGAGATTAATTGGGTAATTGGGTTGGTACCTCCAAATCAATCTAAGCAGAGTTAGAAGAAAGAATTCACACAGTATTACAAACAGTCCATGATTAATATATAGAAATATTAACTGTAAAAAAGGAATTCTACTTTAAGAGGTTTTTCAAGCTAGAGGTTTGCTTTAGCTAACAAGCAAAAAGAACTTTAAGGAATATAAATATAGGAGAAAGGGAAGTCCCTGCCTTTATAGCTGAGATCCCTGCCTCACCCGGGGCTGAGAAATGACTAATACAAAGTGTACAGCTGTGGATCACAGGATGACAGGGAAAACATTGGCATGTACCTTCTAAGGTGCTGGGAACACCTGTCAGTGTGTTGGTTGGCTTTCTGTTAGTCTACTGACATGCACATCTTAAAAACAGAAAAGGTTTTCTTTGCTTTTGGATTCCTATGACAAATATGCGGCCCAGTCTATACAGTCCTGGCCTTCTGGCTTTGGTACTGTGGGAAAAAGTGCTCTGTGGTAAGAGTGCATTGCTAGCCAAGCTGTTCACCTCATGGCAACCTGAGAAGAGAAGGGGAGACTGGAGAGACTGACGTCTCACAATCCCCATGAAGGGCACGGCCCCAACGACCTAACTTCCTCCTACTTGGCTCCATCTTCTCATAGAGCCAGGCTGGAGACCAAGCTCTTTAACACACTGTCCTGGGAGGACATGGTCAGCTCCAAACTACAGCAGGAAGTGTTTCACTAGAGGCAGGCTTGCCTGAGGAAGATGTTCTGGGGAGGTTTCTGGCTGCTGACTGCCATTCGCCACAAGCCTGATAGAAGCTACATGTACTCTGTCACAAAGCCACCCATGAGGCTGTCTGGGAAGCTGTTGGCCACTGCGTACTCTGGAGCTGAGTTTGCAGTGGCTACAAAGCAAGCACCAGATAAACCAGGAGAAACCCCATTAGTACTTCAGGACTGTGAAGCAAACACACCAGCTCCTGCTGTGTCTCCTTGGCCCCCTCTAGTGGCAGAATTTCAGTGGAAAGATAATTAGAGATCAGGTCCCTTTCTCCTTAGAGCAGGCAAAAGGGGTGACTTGGAACCAAGAGATTTTTTTGAACCAGGAATTGAACTCAGGACCTTGCACTTGCCAGGCAAGGCACTTGTGCCCCTGAGCTATCTCCCCAGCCCAAAACCATGAATATTGTTAAAATGGTCATACTGGTAAAGCCAGGCGTGGTGGCACATGCCTGTAATCCCAGCACTTGAGAGGCTGAGGCAGAAGGATCGATGTGAGTTCGAGACCAGCCTGGGCTACAAAAGTGAGCTCAAGGCTAGCCTGAACTGCATAGTGAGACCCTGTCTCAAAAAAGACCAAAAAAAAAAATCAAATAATAAATAGACAACTGAATGCTCTCAAATACCAGTGACTACTAAGTATATGAATAATTGTTCATCTTTTGTTATTAAGGAAATATAAATTAAACTACACTAAGATATCATCTCATTACATAATTAAAAACCATCAAGTATATAACAAATAATAAGTATTGGTAAGGATTCAGGGGAAAGAACACTTTTATACCATTAGTGGAAATTTAAATCAGGATAAGTCACTGCAGAAATTGGTATACAGGCTCCTCAAAACACTAAAACTGAGAGTATGGTATGACCTGTCTGTGTCACTACTTAGTATATATTCAATGTAATTAAAACAGTATACTATAGGGATAACTGAATTTCCATATTTATTGCCTCACAATTTGTAATAGCCAAGGCACAGAACCAGGCTATGGTAGTTACCCCTCAGTAAAGGAATAGAAAAACTGTGAGGTATATATATATATATATATATATATATATATATATATATATATATATATATATATATATATATATATATATATACACAATTTTTCCTCCTATGGCTCAAAAAATTATAACGTTTTCATTAAAATGAATGAAACATCATATTGTTACAAGAAATAAACTAGACTCATAAAGGCAAGTATTATGTGTTTTCCCTAATATGTACAATCTGAAAAAAGATATTAAGAAAGTAGAAGGGAAACTACTGTTACAGAAAAAGAAAAAGGAAACAGGGAGGGGAGTGCATGGGAGACTATTACAAAAATTAATATGATCCATGTATAAAATAAATGCAAATACCTCCATGTGTAAAAAGAAACACATTCTCTTCCACATTATATAAATTTACTAAGAATTAATGAAAATGGATTTAAAATAAAATAGTCACAATTATATATCACCATATTCATAGAAGTATGCTTAAAATATGAGTTTGGCAAAACACTTTTGAAACTATAAGCTACTATAGTTTATGTTACTATAAACTATATATGTTGGTATCATTATTACTTACAGGGAGACCAATACAAAGTACTTGTTAAAAATACAAATTCTAGGGTAAGGCCTGTAGTTTAAAGCTCAAGTCTACTGTTTCCTGGATTTCAAGGCTTCCTAACCTCACTGAAACTCCATTAACTTACTTGTGAAATGATATGTATCCTTCCAGAGAACATATTTGTGAAAGTCTAACATACTGCCTAGCACTGTACAAGAGGTAACCCATGATAATCATAGCATAATATAAAGTATCACCAGTATCCAACCAAGCCACTGCAGAAGTAGAATTTAGTGAAATTCTATAACTGAATCTGAAAAAAAATAGAATATTGATGTCAATTCACTAACTTCTCAAAAGCAAGTAAGATCTAATGAAACATGTATTTGCTACCTTTAAAAATTTTCCCACTGATATGTCAGATGTTGCTGGTACATGTCCATATTCCCAAGGTTTTCCTTTGTAAAGATAGTTCTAGGGTTTGCCCAAAGGGGATTTGCTGGTGGTGTACAAAAATGTGTATTGTAGTGTCTTTGATTGACCTTAGATTTCCAACAATTTCTCAAAACCATCAAAGGATATTCTTTTCTCTTCTCTTTAATAGAGATCATGTAAACGTTATTTAGAGCGATTTTGCTTCTGGCAGATACATTGGGTACCCTTTCGAGTTTATATCTTGAGTTAGTCCCTGTCTGGCCACTCTGTTCTGTAGACAAAAAAGGAACTCAATTTTCATAAAAGAAATGGTTTAATAATTTAAGCCAATTCAAGAGGAAAGAAACAGCTTTACTACATCAATATGCTTTTTAAGAAAGCTGACCTGGGAGTTTTCTTTGATAGTACTCTCCAAAATGGATTTTATGTCTAAATGTTGACCTTTACTAGATATTTTGTAGCTAATAGATCATCCCCTAAACACCCATACTTATTGAGATAGACCACACAGTGTCTGCATTAATTTTTTAAGCTACAACTTTCTTAACTTCACATACTTAAAATATCCCAAATAAAATAATATAGCATTCCTTTTTGTACCCCAAATCTGCATAAATGAATTTTCATGTTTATAATAGGGATGAAGTCCTGTGCTATACTGGTGATCACAAGTTTATACCCCACTGGTTGCTTCAAGTTAGAGGGAATGCTGGCTTCCCATTCCAAGGGTGCTTGTGTGGCTGGTCACAAGCCACAGAGAACAGAAGTGTTTCGCCCAGGTGTTCTGGGATGGTCCCAGTGCCTCTCTTCTGCCAGTCATAGGGCATGAGAAGATTTTGTTTTGTTTGTTTTTTCACTAGTATATCAGCGATGTACTACAGGGATAGACATAATGTAAGATGCACAAGTGTATAAGAAACAACAAGCTTGGCTTATGACAGTCAGCCATAGAGTTGAATGAGGAAGAATGCAGAGAGTTCCTGCACACTGGGGACTAATGGATTAAGTCCAAGGCCTGGAACTCTATTATGCCTCACGTATGGGTGTCCCCTGCCCCCTGAAAGCCTCCTGTAGTCTTGGGGAAGCTTCTGGAGTTTGTGATCGATTATTTTGGGTGTGAGTGCTGCACCTGCCCTGGGGCAGGTAATTTCCATTACAATGTGAGGAGGAGAGAGAGGCTAGCTAGCTGCCTGAGCTGCTGCCACTGCTTTTGCTCTTTACTTTTTGCTGTAACTATGAATGGTTGCTCTGTGTCTTGTGCTACTCTGCCTTGGAGCCAGTTGAGCATGCACTGAAACCTCCAGTAACTGAGCTAAATGAACCTTTTCTTTACTAATTTTGAACATCAGGTGTTTATCCCAGCAATGAGAGAAGAGTAACTAAGACAAGCTCACTGCAGTGTTCCACTCAAGTGCATATCAGGAAGCTAATAAGTCTGTGATAGAAGGCTGTAGAGTCTGCACCAGAAGGCTAAAGGACCTAAGGAGGAAGCCAAGAGTCTGCCCTAGAAGCCAAGAGATGATGTTCAAGTGTAAGACAAAGACTGGAGCTCCTCTAAAGAAAATAGAATCACCATCTTTCCTCATTTTCCCTTTATATCCTTTAACTGATGAGACACCCTATGGTGGCTGCTCTACACCCTAGAGTGTGTGGGGAATTGCTGAGCTGATTTAGTTAAGCTTCTAAACTTCTCAAGTTCACACAGTCAGTCAACCACTACAACTAGAAATCCTCAGTGCCACGCTCGGTCCCTAATCTTGTTGCCTGTAAAGATTCCAGTTAGTGATTATGGTGCTTGATAGAGAAAGAAAAGGAAGGGAGAAAAAACCCAGCAGTCTTTTAAGAAGAGAAGAGTCATCCAGGCATGTGTGTTCCAGTGAAATTTGTTGCCAGGCTGCTATGTCCTCTGTGAGCTATCAATTTATAAAGTCCTCTGCCTATGTTTTGTTTGATCGACAAGTCTCTTATCTCAGATTAATTTTGGTATCAGGATGTATGCCCTCCCTTTCTTCCAGTTACCTGTGAATTTTGTTGATTTCCTCTGAGAAACTCCAATGTGAATACATTCTTCAGCCATGTTGACTCTTCCCTTATGATTTATACCTTTTAAGCATATCATTTTGCTATGCTGTCCTAGCTAAAAGTTGTGTCCCTGAAATTGCTATGGCTCACACCTGCCATTGAGAATCTCTTTGCATGCTCATTTCCATGCTTAAATTAATGTCTCACCCTTGTCTTGCCTGGACTAATGTATTGGCCACCTTGCTGGCCTCGCTGCTTCCAGCCTCTGTCCTCTCTAGGATAAAGGAAGCTGTAGAGTGGAAGTAAATGTAGGTGCAAGATATCACTCCTTCTCAGGAAACCCAAAGCAGGCAAAATCCTCCAAGTGAAAAATAATTAGTAGACACATTTTTTTTTTTGGTCTTTTTGAGACAGGGTCTTACTATGCAGTTCAGGCTGGCCTTGAACTCACTTTTGTAGACCTGGCTGGTCTCGAACTCACACCAATCCTCCTGCCTCAGCCTCCCAAGTGCTGGGATTACAGGTGTGAGCCACCACGCCCGGCTGTAGACACATATTTAATATGTCCTCTTCCTCATGTGAATTTTTATAAGTGAAAACACTTATGAACATACAACTTTTCACTCCAGTGAGCAGACACCAGCAAAAGTTTTTTTTTTTTCTTGGTTCAAACTTTATACAATCTATTTAATACTGAAGTAACTATCTATCTTTTTTACAGAGAAGTTTATGATGAACTACATCTTCATGTCCAAAGATTAACAATGCCCTATCTCCACATGTGAGTTCTGCTTGACAGTGGACCATCCAATAGCAAGCAGATACAGGTTAAGGGGTCTAGTAGATCTGCTATTAAGCTCTGAATACTCATCAGCCTAATGAGCTAATGAAGTAGCACTCAAAAATAAGCTCCAGCCTAGATTCAATAGCCTCCAACATCACAAGCTTCACTGGTGGCCCACTGCAATTGCAAAACCTTTGACTGTGTATGTATCTGCTTCCTCTTTGTCCAAAGAGAAGTGTATTCTTTCCTTTTTTTTTAAGCAACATCAATAGGGAGGTGGGTCATGCCCACACACTGTACTCTGTAGAATGATTGTGAGGGCAATATGCAATATGTCAACTTTCAAAGAAAAGAAAGGGGAAAAGAAAAAAAAAAGTAATGTGGATTTAGAAAGGTTAATGTTTAATTGTTTGATCAATCTTATATACCTATATGTATTCATCTAAACTGATCTGATGATGAAAATATGTAATATAACCATTGTTAAATTTAAACAATAAAAAAATTGAAAAAAAAATAAAAGGAAAGAAATGGAAAAAAAAAAAGAATAAGCTCCATATTGATTAGACCAGGGAAAAGGAAGTAAAGTAGCATGTAAAGTGAAAAATGACACTTCTTTGCCTTCTTGGGTTCTAACTACTTGTGTACTAGAGCTGGCTTGAGAATGACAAGGGTTGAACTTTCAAAAACTTAATGAGCCAGTTAGAAAACTATATTTTTATTGAAAACTATATTATATAAGCTTATAATTCATAAGCTATAAAAAACCAAAATAACAATTACTCATAATCACTATGATTATTTTACTGCCTTTATAATGAGCTTTGTTCTTGAGGTTATTTAGGACATTCATGGCACTACATCTGCTTTGAAAACAATACTAAGCAACTGTGTGCTGTTGCATATCTTTTCCCAACTTCATTTTCAGTAATATCATGTGGGCAGCTTGAAATCAGCCAAGATAAGTAGTTATAGATGCCAGCAGGTGACACCAATCACATGTCCTATCCATTTCACATAAATGGTTAGTAGACATTTCTGAGTACTTGTCCAGTTCTGGTCACCTCCCATGGGCACAAGTTTGTAATTATCCAGAAGGCTCTTCCCTTCTACAATAGGAAGTGTAACTTCTAGAAAGATCATTAGCTTGGAAAAATCAATCTGATTCAATTAGAGTAGAGGAGAGCTCTTTGAAATCGGAAAACAAGGGTGCTGTTAGAGGAAGGGTCTTTCTCCCTTTGACATTTCAATCTGGATAGTGCAAGACAACCTAGAGGTGCTGAACACCTTCATGTCAGAAACCAGTAAAGATGAAACTAGTTGGGGGAGGTGGGTCATGCCCACACACGGTACTCTGTAGAACGACTGTGAGGACAATATTCAATATGTCGGGGCTGGGGAGATAGCTCCGAGGCACAAGTGCCTGCTGGGCAAGTGCAAGGTCGTGAGTTCGAACCCTGGTCCCACAAAAAAAAAAAAATATATATATATATATATATATATATATATATATATATATATATATATATATATATATTCAATATGTCAACTTTCAAAGAAAAAAATAATAATAATGTTGATTTAGAAGGGTTAATGTTTAATTGTTTGATCAATCTTATATACCTATATGTATTAATCTAAACTGATCTGATGATGAAAATATGTAATATAACTCGTGTTAAATTTAAACAATAAAAAAGGAGAGAAAAAAATACAAAAAAAAAGAATTTTAAAAAAAAAAGAAACTAGTTGGGGAAGGGAATTAATTGTATTAAGTATTCTATTTGTTCACCTATACCCAAAATTCCTGGAGTTTTCAGATTCTTAAGTAAAGCACTTACTTCATGGGACTGATGATTGTTAAGTCAAGAGAAAAACCCTTGTAACCCAGAAAGTTCTGACCTACAAGCCTTTCTCTATAGGATATAAGTAGAGCCTTGGGCTCTGATTAGGTTTTGTTCTTATGAAACACAAAGATTGATTCTGGAGCTGGGAAGATAGCTCCGTAGCACAAGTGCCTACCTGGCAAGTGCAAGGTTGTGAGTTCAAACCCCAGTCCCACAAGAACAAAAGTGAGCTCAAGGCAAGCCTGAACTGCATAGTGAGACCCTGTCTCAAAAAGACAAAAAATAAAAAAAGATTGATTCTGCCAGAGTAAAATGGGAAGAAACAACATCAGAGATAGTCTCTTGACAGCCATATACACCCTAGTAGTAGATCTATTAAAGAAGAGTCTTCAAGTGCTCCTTCATGGATCCTCCACTTTTGAGACCTAGTCATACAAAACACAGAAAATCCAACATACTAAGTACTAAGGTCCTTTCTCCACCTTTAAGGGATAGATATCTGCGAAAGTTGCTTCTTTGTAGTTTAGAATTCATGAAATTAAGCTGTGGATGTAGCTCAGTGGCACAGCACCTGCCTGGCAAGCATGAGACCTTGAGTTCAATTCAGTTTGGGCACCAAAACCAAAAACCATCATGAAATGCATTTAAGGTAATAAATGATCCCCTAGTGATGCTGCTGTGCTTAATTTAAACCATATTTTACAACTATTGCTTGTACATTAAAAATGTAATCATAGGCAAAATTTTGTGAGTATGGACATCTTTTATCTGGGTTCTATTATCCCTCTTCTACAAACAGTGGCAACACAAAGGATGTGACCTCAGGAGCTAAACTTACACCATTTGACTCAGCCCTACAGAGCCTATCAAATTTGGATCAATAGTATAGTTTTACCATAGAGGTTGAAACTTAGGTGGGAAAGTGACAGAGAACAGATGTCATCACATCTCATCTCAAAGATAGTGATCTAGGAAGTTGCCTCAGAACTCATGCTGTTGAAGTATGCACATGTACCAAGAATAGGAAATTTGCAGTCAGCCTGCTCCAGTTCTAACCTCTCCCACTCAAGTTCCTCATTGACAAATTGGAGACAGAAATCACAACAATGACTTCTTGAGGACTGTTATGAAAATTCAACCAGATGTCATTTTTGGCCCAGGGCCAAGCACATAGCAAGTGCTCAGTACATCCCAGCTACTATTCTCATGATTACTATCATCATTTCATCCTGAAAATGTCCCTGGCTTCTTCCCTGCCACCTCCAATCTGTGTTAGCTTAACAACATATCCACTTAAGAAATAGGCATTTTAATCTCAAACAACTTAAGGGAGGTGGGCATTAACTTGAAGGCCAAGGGGCCATCTGGATGCCTTCAGTTGGCATCAGCACCCGTTCCTCTGCTGGCATCACACTTATCTGTCCTATCACCTTGCCCTCAAATTTTGGAACACCTATAACACTGGATGTATGGGTAAGGAACACTGTATGGGAAGAAGTAGATATCTGAACTACCCTTTGGTGACCTGACAATACCTACCCCTGGAGAACTTCAAGAGGGAAATGTCATAGAGTGAGCAGAGCATTGTCTTAATCACTCTTCTGGTCACTGACACACAATGCCCAACACTCACAACTTAAGGGAGAGCTTCACACACAATACCCAACACTCGCAACTTAAGGGAGAGCTTCACACACAATACCCAACACTCACAACTTAAGGGAGAGCTTCACACACAATACCTAACACTCGCAACTTAAGGAAGAGTTTCATTTTGACTTATATTGTGCAAAGGTTTCAGTCCATAGTTGGCTGGCTGTAAAGGAGGGCACCATGGCACAAGGCATAGCCAACAGACAGAAGAGGGTCCCATGAAGAAGAGAAGAGACAGACCCTTCCAAGCCATGCCCCTAGTGACCTACCTTCTCCAGTGAGGCTCTTCCTCTCAATATCACATTTTGCTATAAATTCAGCAGTGGACGGTTCCACTAGCAAGTGAGGCTCCCCAAAATCCCACCTATGGGCACATGAAGCTCTGGGGAGACATCTTGAAAGAAACTTAACAGGCGTGCACTTGGGCTCCAGGAAAAGCCTGATGCAAGTGGGCACCATTCCTTCCATTCCTTTGGTGTAGTATTGCTTTTTCCAATCGGCAAAAATGATGCACATTTGATATGACATAGCAATAATCATGTTTTACCTCTGTGATCTTCCTCCCCAAACCCATATTGTGAGAAAAACATCAGATAATTACTGTCCCTAAGGAAGGAACGTCCTATAGATAGCTGACTAATACTCTTCAAAACCACTGAGGTCATCAAAAATGAGGAGTCTGAAGCCGGGCGTTGTGGTGCACGACTGTAATCCCAACACTCGGGAGGCTGAGGCAGGAGGATTGGTGCGAGTTCGAGACCAGCCTAGGCTACAAAAGTGAGTTCAAGGCCAGGCTCAACTGCATAGCAAGACCCTGTCTCAAAAAGACAAAAAAAAAAAAAAATGAGGAGTCTGGAAAGTGTCACCGCCAAGAGGTGCTCTGAGGAGACATGGTGATCATGTGATCAGGGACACTGGATAGAAGCTTGGAACAGAAAAGTGACATGAGGTTGCACACACAGAACATTTGTAAAATCTATAGACTTTGCTTAATATTACTGTGCTAATACTGATTGATTATTTGTGAAAATGTGTCATATTGATCTGGATGATAAAAGTACAGGAACCTGGAACTCTGTATTATCTTTATAATTTTTCTAGAAATCTAAAACTACTCTAAAATTAAGAATTCGTCTAAAAATAGAGGCACATCCCCTTTTTATGGGCTCAAAAGGTTGTTGTAATGGAAGTAACATATGAGGACTCCGGAAAAATGACTCTGTGTGTGTGTGTGTGTGTGTGTGTGTGTGTGTGTGCGTGTGTGTGTGTGTGTGTGTGTGTGTGTGTTCATGTTTTGAAAGCAAAATCAAATTACACAAGTTACAAGATGTCACTGTATAGTTCATTCTTTATCTCAGGGCCTAAACTGGACAGTCTCATTCAGTGATACCCTGGGACAGCCCCTGCACACAGAAAGAGAGCCATCCAAATATCTAAGATCAGGAAGATGGCAAATCAAGGCTATGAGGGACTTAAAAGGAAAATAATGGGAATGAAAACATCTTACCAAATGCTTTTGTTTTGCGACTGAACCATATAAAAACAGAAACATTCATGAACCCAGGTGCTACTGTACCAGTTAGCAAAGACTAAGTGGTTTTCTCTTACTTTATGTTAATAGCTATTATGAACACTGCTTGAATTGATTATTTCATCATGACCTTCTAAAATACAAACAATCCATGATTCTTAAAGCCACAGCATTTATTAGTGGTGCATATATAATGAGACAATGTGAAACATATGCTAAATTTAATGATATAGAAATGAGAATTAAATTTTACTGCCAAAACTGAAAAAAAAAAGAAAAGAAAATAAGTTTCTCGGTTTCCTAAGTGTATTAAGGACCTTAGCCAAAGGCGAGCCTGCACGCTGAGAAGGATTGCCAAGCTATGACCACTTTATCCTAGTTTGGGCTGGCCTTCTAGAAGAACTCATTAGGTCAAAAATGATATTGTTATCTTCACCACCAAGCCAGGAGGAAGCAGAGCAAAACCCTCCTCTCCATTATGCTTCATAAGATCTAAGTGACAGGAATGTTTCTGAAGGACCAGAAGAATGATAGCTGCACCCCTCCATTCCACTTTTGACACAAGCTTTGATTAGAAGCTACAAGCTTCTCTATGGAGTCTTTCAGTTTAAATTGAGCCCAGAGCCACTTAGAAGAAAGAGAAAAAATCACCATCTGATTACATAAATGGATTTCTCAGGATTGCCTTAGAAATTCACATTGTCAGTATAGATTCTTTGGTTGCTTTTTTGGAAAGGCTTTTTTCCCAAGAACATTTTGATCTAGCTCACTTACTGCTTTTAAAAAGTGAAATGAGCCTTTTCTTTCATTGCTTAAAAATGGCAAGACCCTAAAAATGGCAAGTTTGGGCCCAAGACTACACCTTCCCCCACATGCTGAAGCAGCATAGAGTTGAAGGTCAGTGGAGCACGGACCCAAATTCCAGTTCTGGTAGTAACCAGAGGTCTAATTCTGGGCATGAAAAACAGGGACAAAAGCTGGGGAGATGCAGAAATGGGAAGCTGCTTTGAAGCCGGGACTCTTTCACACAGCTCTACATTATATTTAGAGAGCTGAGGTTCGCCTGCTCTGAATATAGTGCAGTGCTCAAGACCTGTCCTAAGCCATGGCAATGAGTCTTCAGTTCCTTGGCTGGCCAGATGAATGTGCCATGTAATAATAAGACACTTCTACTGCCAGCCACAGCACCCCTCAGAGCTGTCTGGCCTTTCAGTGATTGTCCTGGTGAAAATAGATCAAGCAATGGGCTGGCTGATGTTCTCATTTCCTGTAATTGAAGTAACACTGAGACAATGTACCATGAAAGAAAAGATTAATCTAGCTAGATACTTTAAAGGTCTTTATAGAAAATGATACTCAAAATAAAGTTAGAAAGGAAGCCACAGCTGAAGACATTTGTAACTTACAGCTCTGAAGAGGAATCAATGTCTATTGTGTAGCACATACATAATTCTTTATCCTTAAAAACCAATCAGGAAAAAAATGACAAGGCAAATAGGAAGTCTGAGTTACAAAAAATGATGCTCAACCCCACTGCTGAAGGACCTGCAGTTCGTGCTGAGCAGGAGAGGGTGCATAAAAATTGGAGCACAGGAGCTGGGGAGGTGGCTGAGCCCCTGGAAACAAATAATAGTGATAGATTGAGCAAGAGAAAAACCCTGCAATGATTATGAATAACCTCAAGAAATGAGTCTAAGATAGAGTGGGGGAGGAAGCCTAGGTCCAGCTCTCCTCCAGGGATCTTACAAGGAACACACTGAGATTTTCTTTCCAAAAGAAAAAAAAAATCTAAAGCAATCATGATACAATGTAATATTAGAGAAAGTTGTCTAATGTGTACATGAGTTTGTTTTCTGTATGCTTGAAGTATTTCACAATTTCCATGAAAGTCACAAATGATGACAAATGAATCACACTATGACATTAAAGGCTCGGCAGGATGGCTCAGTGGTCTAAAGCGCCTGCTTAGGAAGGCTTGGGCGGCTGCAGGGACAGCGGTTCAATCCCCGGCACCACATGCTGCACCAGCCCTGCCCTGAGGGCAGGCTGAGCCGGCCATAAAAAAAAAATAAAATAAACAGACATTAAAAACAAGGACAGGGTCAGAACTGAACCCAAAGGTTGGAAGGAACTCTCTCACTCGGCACAGATGGGTGGAGGCGGGGAAGATTTCCCTTCTGCATCCATTCCACATGTCACAGTTCCTTCCTTAGCTCCTTCCTAGGGGCTGGCTGGGTCAGTGGCCTGCCTAAATTCCAGCTACCACACTGAACTTGACAATAGGCCGCAACAAGAAAATATGTAACTTCAGGATCAACAAGATAGCTCAGCAGACTAAGTGCCTGCTTAGGCAAGCACAGGATCCAGGGCTCGATCCCAGGTACTGCATGTTGTGCTGGCCCCGCCCATAGGCACGCTGAGCCAACAACAGTGTCTAGGCATGGTCATGCACGCCTGCAATCCCAGTGCTTGGGAGGCTGAAAGTAGGAGGATCACTACAAGTTCAAGTTGCATAGTAAAACCCTGTACCAAAGACATCAAATTAAAAAAAAAGAAAGTATATAACTTTATTTTAATTTATATATATATATATATATATATATATATATATATTCCACTTTTGGCACTAACTCGTTGAAAGTCACTTTGCATTTCACACTCAGAGCACATTCTCTTCAGAAAAATTACACATCAAGAATTTCATACCCAGGTGCATCAGGTAGCTACCACACTGGACAGTGAAATTTTACAATAAAACAAAAGCTGAATTTGCTGGTTCTTCTAGGAAGTAAAGGGATAGAGAAAATTCCCAGTTCCTCCTTCCTCTAAATGAGAAACAAGACAGAATTTTGAGTTAAATAGAAACATGTTAACACATTCAGCTGTGTTATGCTTTTCCATTTTTACTTTTTGAGTTCTTATCATGTCTGCATCCTGTACTCTGAATAACTACTGCAAAGACAACAATATGCATTATATTAATTATTGTGGATGTACTACTAGCATATTTTGAAACTCTCATTGTTATTTCTGATAAAAAGTAAGAAAAAATCTAAAAGTTAAAAAAATTAAAAAAGGAAATATGTTAACACAAAAAGAAAGTATGTAACTTTCAAAGAAACCAAGTACTGTCATTAATGTCATCATTGATTGTAAATATGGAGACTGTAAGAGGCCATCACCTACATTTTTACAACTGCACACCGTGCTTTAGTAACAGAGCTTGTATCCAAACTTCTTGACATTTGAATCTATCTTTAGTTCTATTTTTTTAATTCACTGTGAAAGAAAATCAGTGCTGGCTAAGGTGCAGAGAATTATACCACCTTTCAAAATGTCAAGGATTACTGCTTTTGCATTCCAGGAGCTATCTGATTGCACCAACCTCTGCTCCTTTGTGATAGCAATTAAGTTACTCAGATGGGTGAAAATATTTATTTTTCTTTTGCTCTTCCTATGGGTTCATATAATAAATTAAATGCAGAGCACTCTCTCTCTCTCTCTCTCTCTCTCTCTCGATTATTGCTTCTGGAAGAAATTGTCATGCCTTCTTACTCATTTTCAAAAAGAGATAATAGCACACTTTATTATAGAATTTCTATGAATTGCTAATGTCTAGAAAACTCAGCAGATTAATTCTCGCTATAAAGGTAGCATTGATTGAGTTAAGAGGACATTTATAACAACCTGTCAATTATAACCTGAAAACTTTATAAGACAAGCACACAAGGGCTCAATGGGAAAAGTATAAATCTACCATCAGAAATATAAAAATTAGCTTTTTCTGCGCTCCCCAGCCAGGGGCCATACAGTGTTGTTCTTGATTCCCATCTTAACCTAAAGGGAAACTTCACAATGTCCGGAGCCCTTGATGTCCTGCAAAGGAAGGAGGAGGATGTCCTCAAGTTCCCTGCTGCAGGAACCCACTTAAGTGGCACCTGGATTTCCAGATGGAGCAGTATATCTACAAAAGGAAAAGTGATGGAATCTACATCATAAATCTAAAGCGGACTTGGGAGAAGCTCCTCCTGGCAGCTCCAGCCATAGTGGCCATTGAAAACCCTGCTGATGTCAGTGTCATCTCCTTTAGGAACATGGGCCAGCGGGCTGTGCTGAAATTTGCTGCTACCGCTGGAGCTACTCCTATTGCTGGCCGCTTCACTCCTGGAACCTTCACTAACCAGATCCAGGCAGCCTTCAGAGAGCCACGTCTTCTGGCGGTTACTGACCCCAAGGCTCATCACCAGCCCCTTACGGAGGCATCTTAGCTCAATCTGCCAACCATTGCTCTGTGCAACACAGATTCTCCTCTGCGCTGTGTGGACATTGCCATCCTGTGCAACAATAAGGGAGCTCACTCTGTGGGTCTGATGTAGTGGATGCTGGCCCGGGAAGTGCTGCGCATGCGTGGCACCACTTCCTGTGAACACCCATGGGAAATCATGCCTGATCTTTACTTCTACCGGGATCCTGAAGAGATTGAAAAGGAAGGGCAGGCTGCTGCTGAAAAGGCTGTGACCAAGGAGGGATTTCAGGGTGAATGGACTGCACCAGCTCCGGAGTTCACTGCTGCTCAGCCTGAGGTTGCAGACTGGTCCGAAGGCGTGCAGGTGCAACTCTGTGCCCATTCAGCAGTTCCCTACTGAAGACTGGAGTGCTCAGCCAGCCACAGAAGATTGGTCTGCAGCCCCCACTGCTCAGGTCACTGAGAGGGTAGGAACCACCACCGAGTGTTCTTGAGCTGTTCTGCCGACGCCTAAGCAAAATGGGAATGAGCCTGATGAAAAATAAAATAATTTCTTAAAAAAAGATGAAAGAAAGAAAGAAAGAAAGATTATACCCGGAGGCTTATCTAAGAATAATCTAAGGGTTGTTTAATAGGTAATTTTTTTGGTCTTTTTTGAGACACAATAGGTAACTTTTAATACTAAATAGTGTAAACTACATACAGGAGATGGAATACATGTGGAAAATAATTTAAAAATGTGTTCTGAAATGTATAAGGAATGCCTGAATTAAAGCAGATAAATTATTTACACACATTTAAAAGGCAAGCATAAATGTATTTCAGTTGTATATCTGAAAGAGTCTCCAATAAGATAGGACATTAGTTATAGAGCAAATTCTGGGCCTCAAGAGATTGTGTAGTGAGGAAACTTTGAGCTTGATGTCCGGGGATGTTGGTTGTGTTATCTCCTCTTCTAGTCAAAGGAGGTATTATGGTTTATGTCTAGTTGTCCCCCCCCCCATGCAGTCATGGGGCAAGGACTTCTATAGATTGAGACTTGACTCATGAGTCACTGGGATTACGTGATTTAGTACTGACCTAGAGTTTGAGACTTGATCCATGATCCCTGGGATTATGTGTTTTAATACTGATGGGATTATCAGTCTGAGTATGGCTGGGACTATGGGTGTGGTCTAGCATGGATATCCTAAGGCAGAGAGCCTGATTGGAATATAAGAGTGCCAGAGAGACAGACTGTAGCGGTAGCTGTTGCTCTCTGCTCCCCAAATTGGTCGGTTTGCCTCTGTCATGATTATTGCTGTTCTGCCACTATGAACTGGGTCCTCTCTGCCCTGTTCCACTCAGCCTTGGGCCAGCTGAATATGGACTGAAACCTCCAGTAACTGTGAGCTAATAAACCTTTCCTTCCTTCATTTTGGGTGCCGGGTACTTGTCCCAGCAATGAGAGAAAAGTAACTAAGACAGGATGTACAGTGTTTGTGTGTCCAACACACTTTTCTAACACCTTCTGAGGAATCTGAGTGAGACAACCAGTTCAGTTCTGGACATCTTATACTTGGCCCTCCAAACTCAAGACCCCCCTGCTCACCCTTCTCTGAACCTGTGCTACCCACAAATCTGGCCCTGTAGACAGTTCCAGTTCCAGGCACCTTGACTTCCAGCTGGGCTTGTTGCATGGACTGTCACAACAGGAGAACCACAGAAAGGGGGAGAGTAAGGTGACATCTTTTGTTTCTCAGCTCTTTCCCCTGGGGGTCTGATGCCAACATCATGCCATAGGTCCTATCAGGAGATAGTCCTCTGTCCAGATGCTGGCCCCCTCTAGGGCACCCTAAATCCTAGAAGGGGTACAGGCAGCCAGAAGTGCCTTTGTCTATTTCTTCTGGATGGCTGCAAGAAGCAGAAAGCAGGTCTATGTCTGTGTTTGGAAAGAAAACTCCTTCAGAAAATAAAATTTAAAAATAAATAAGTAAAATAAAATAAAATAAGCTTTAGCACAGGTTGGAGAGGTACCTCAGTGCATGAGTGCTTGTCTAGCAAGAATGAGGCCTGAGTCCCATCCCCATTACTGTCAAGGAAAAATTAGGAAGAAATCAAGGCTGGAGGCCACCACCCAAAAGGTTTTGTTTAATTCCCGTGATCTGCCAGTGCACTATATTGTGCTAGCTCCTGGGAATACAAACATGAACAAAAAAAGTAGCACATTTAGGCTCAAGGACTTAGTGAATACGCTCAATTCACTTTAAACTGAACATTTGGAACATTGACACTATTTGCAAAGTCACCCCAGAATTATATGTTCCATTCAGAAGTTTTTGTGTTACTTTCCTAAAGTCACAAGGTAAGTCCTCAACTTACAAATGAGCTCTGTTTCAGAGAACGTTTGTAAGTCAGATGCATTCTTCTTTTTTTCCAGGACCGGGGTTCAAACTCATGACCTTGCACTTGTCCAGCAGGCACTTGTGCCATGGAGCTAGCTATCGCCCCAGCCCCAGTCAGATACATTCTTAATTCAGAAAAAGTGAGTGTTACTACACCAACAACACAAATATACAATGTAAAGCATTAAAAAAACAAACACACTCACCCACATATACTGTAAATAAACTATTTTTACTTTTACAGTTACCCTACAAAGGTCCTATACAGTACAACAGTAACTTAAACATATTTGCCACTGCTTTTCCTCTTGCTTCCAGGGCTCTGGCTGAGCAGTGTACTACTGTACATTATCATACAGTATAGTAAGCACCACAGCACAACTGTTACAACGTTCAACAGATCTGCAAGCTGCATCCACAATTTGTTCGCATCTCCAAACATTTATATGTGAGATGTATCCATAACATGAGGTCTGTTTGTATCTGTGAAAATGTAAAGTCCAAATGTTCGTAAGTTGGGGATTTAGCATACTTAGATAAAATATTCCAATTCTAGATATGAAGTTCATCTAGCTGTTTCAATCTTTGTAGTAATATTCTCTAGTCTGATCTTCCCTGAAGGTAGAGAGGGAAAGTATTCACTTAATTTTACAGAAAAATAAACTAAAGCCCAACATCATATAACCAGCAAGTGGTAGGACCATAATTGCACCCCAGGCAATTCTGATTTCCACAACTTTAAGCTTGACCGCTACACTACATTGCTTCTCTATTCTTTTTGGAAGAATCACTAAAAATCATGGAGGAATAAAATGAGAAATCCCCATAATATTTGTGTCTCAGAAAAACACCAAAATTAATAAGCATATTTTCAACATTAATATATAATAGCCTAGTGGATATTCCTATCATTTCAAGAATACGGTTGTCTATATTTAAAAATGGTTTCTTAGAAGAGAGCTCTAGCACACTCTGGTGAGAATCTATTTTTTACTGCATCCAGAATATTCCAGTAACAGGTGGAGGCCTTCTGGTTCAATCAGATATTCATAGTTGGCGTTCCATCAGTGCTTTAGCATCATTAGTCATAACTGAGTTGTAATACACTTTTAATGCAGTGCATACAAAGATCTCTTTATCATTTGCATTGGCCACCCAACCATGGAACTGTCAGCACAGCACACTCAGGGCTGGTAGACATGTACATTTAACATCACTTAGAAGGCCAGCGTGGCTCCATCTTCTCATCAGGTAGGTCAGGCACTTACTCTGCTCTGGATATAAAGGTATGGCATTTACTATGGTAAACTCGTGCATTGTCTAGAGGGTCTCACCCTTCTCACATGTTCAGGGGATCTGAGTTAAGGCCAAAGTGCTGAAGCTAAAGAAGAAAATAGATTCTGTTACAATAGGTGAAAAAAAAATGATTCAGATACTTGTCATCCACAGAGCACAAAGCACTTTGAAAGAACAGGTGTATAAAAGATGTCATAAACCTGCACAATGGCACTGCATATCAGTAACCCTCTCTGTGCTAGAATCATAGAGTGCCTTGGAGGCACAAAAATAAGAAATCAGAAAATAAGAAAAGAGTGTGCCAGTTAAGTTGGGAGATCACAAAACATTCTGGTTTGAACCCAGAAATCTGTAATGTGATAGAGACGCAGAAAATAAAGACCGGGCTCAGAAGGCTTCAACTGGGAACAAGAATCCCATTGGTAGCTGCACTCCCACAAAAAGTCAAATTTTGCATATTTCAATTAATCGGTTGTCAAAACCATTTCTATATTCTTTATTCCAGCATTTATATCAGCGTATCTTCATTTTAAGAATGATACACAACTATAGCTGCTAAATTCTCATTGTAACCACTGGAATAAAAAGGAAGTAAGTTATGCCTAATATAGTATCTACATTTTCCCATATGACCACGATAGTTCAGCTGTCAACGTCACTGTTCTTTGTTAATTCCAAGTCAGATTCCAGGCCTAAAAGCTTTTGATTAACACACAGATACACAGATTGGGAGATAGTCAGCATCCAGATAAGCTGAAAAAAAAATGATGAAAGCTATGGATTTTATAGATGTGAATATTAAGAATCTTTTAAAAAAAAATACTTCTCCCTAATGTTGAAGAAAGGAATTTTGTTTAGTTTTGTTTTCTTTGGAGATATGGGATTTTAAAATAAACAATTGCATTCAATTTTATTATATAAGGTAGGAAAAAAAACATGATCAGTATATAGTGAAATCAATAGATAATTCCAATATGCATTAAGCCCTAGATTGCATCGAGATTATTTTTCAAATCAGATTTCCATTGCTAAAATACTTTCTAAGAAATTCATTAGGGAAATCTACAAAAACCTATTCAATTGCAAGATGACAATAATTGTCTGAGATAATGTGAAACCACAGATGGAATTCCAATCTTCACAAGTAATAAAATCTTTAAAACCATGAAGCAAAATGACTGCTGGTTTTCCCCAAGCTCTTCCAGGACATGCTTGCCTTCAACTCTCCTTTCAGCCCCAATACCTGACTCCTTGGCTATCCATTCCCAGCATCCATGACAATCACCAGAAAAATATAGGATCTGAGACAATAGAACTCATTATCAAATTCCTAGTGCAGAAACCACCTGAAAGATGTGCAATATCTTTCCAGGAAGAATAAGGAGGGTCTTTATAAAAACTTAGGTCTGACATCTCAGACTTAAATCCCCTCCTGTCTTAGTTATAAACTTATTTTCTAGATACTAGGGAAAGTGGTACTAACTCCAAGCATCTCAGAGACATAGCGACTTCATTTAAAACGCAGGTAAAGTGCAGTATAAATCTCCTTAAGCTCCTACTGCTCACTCTAGAATTTAAATTATTATAAATAATGTGGAAACCTGACCCACATGCTCAAATGACATTTGTCCATGATTTGTATATCTTTGCCATTGTAATTCAAGGAGGTCGTTAATGTAGTCATACAAAATATACAACTCAGAAACATGAATATTAATATGGAAGATCTCCAAGATCAAGAGAACTAGCATGCATTTAGAAAATGTTCCTTGGGGAAGGGTCAGCTAGAAAGGACTCTAGTAGGTCCCAGGTGAAACTGCCCAGTAAGCAGCTTGGGAAGGAGCCCCAGCAACTCCTGACACACTAAGAAAATATCACCGGCTCTTTTAACATGTGCACTGTTAATTCCTGCTGCTCTTTTACATTGGCCTCATGTGAGCAATCTGGAGTCATGTTACTCTTGTGTCCACGTTGCAGTTTATGATGACCATTCTTGATGTTCCTATTCTACTTTTAAAAATATTTCAGTGGCCATTGAATGGGAGATCTTCCTGGACACATCCACTGAGCTGAGAGAGATACTATACATTTAGATATTTTGGGAGTAATAATGCTACATACAATTTTGTTGTCATAAATACAGTATTTTTGACGGGTGCAGATCCAAACTCTACTGTCATTTGCTTGACCCAACAGTTTACTAGTCAGCTCGCTCTTTCAAGTACACTTATCACTGCTCACTTTTATAATTGCTTAGGATATACCTTGGTTATTTTAAGCACTATATTAATGCCTGATGCACCAAACCTTATAAATTGATCAAGAGCTCTAAATAGCCCTATGCTCCCTGCACCATTGACACCACTGTAGGGACAAATAGGCTCCCTCCACCCCATTTCACGCCAAGCAATGGCACATCTATGCACATCACATATATTACCTATATAACAGCAAGTGGAACTAGCTATTTAAAGATTTTAAGTGACTTATTTACATTCAGTCTTTTAGAGAAATAATTCATTGTGTTGCTTATGAGCCAAGTGTATCCCAAGAAACTGATGTGCTTTATTTCCCCATTGTTTGGATTCCCTTTGAATTTACACTGTTATCAGCAGGATACTAACAGGATTTGGTCAGAATATTTAAAAGCTATATGGATACCATACAGAAAAAAGTAATGAAAATAGGTAAAGAGACAGCAAAACAAGGCTTATAGAAGGATAAATGAACTTAAATTTGAAAAAGCCTAGGAAGGGAGCCCCTTATGCTACCTGTCTTGCAAATACAAAAGTACCAAGTTCTTAAAGCATTCATTTACATAAATTCTTTAACTTTCAGATATGTGTCTTTAAGAATATTGCCATCATATATCCTGGGTCCTTATTGACCTTGAAGGGCTAGGGCCAAAATATTGACTATCCTTATAGCTCTTCTTTTTCTCCGATTTTTGGTCTGTTAACTTACATTCTTAACCCTCCAGCAGAAAAACTTTGTGATACTATTACTCTATAACATAGGTACTTGAGCTTATCATCACTGGCTTTCTGAGTATCAAATATCTTTGACTTAGCTTGGAAATGATATTTTCTGACCATCATTGATATTCTAATAACTTTCCATACAATGTGATATAAGCATTTACACAGTTTTAACACAGATATTTGGAAATTCAAGGAAATACGAAATTGTAGCGTGTCCCAAATTTTCTGGTCAAGGAGATTATGGGACCTCAGAGGAAAGGGATGAATGAACTTTAGTGCATCTAAGGAGAGTCACCTAGAGAAAAACATTCTCTCAGGCTTTCACAGAAAGCAAACTGGCCAAGCAATGGCCGTGACTCATCCCGAAGGCCGACACTAACAACAGTTCTACAAAGTACTGTCTATTTTCCCAAACTTAATCCTGAGGGGATTTGACCCAGGAAGATACAAAAAAAAAATGAATGTTTTATTATACAGGTCTTGCTTCGACTTGCCCTTGACCACCCAGCAAGAAAAAAAATGCTTAATTACAATGCATGAAACGCAGAGCTAGATTGGTGAGATGAGCTTTAGGAGGCTTAGATTCAATAGCCTCCAACATTATAAGCTTCACTGGTGGCCCACTGCAATTGCAGAACATTTGACTGTGTATGTATCTGCTTCCTCTTAGTCCAAAGAGAAGTATATTCTTTTCCTTTTTTTTTTTTTTTTTTTT
>PVJA010004078.1:21054-45985 GCA_004027025.1 Myocastor coypus | reverse complement strand
CCATTTTGTAGTCTTGAAAAAGTGAAAAAAAAAAAGAATATTGCCATCAATTTCAAGAATGTATTAAATTTCCTGAGCTTGTAGTAGTTGTGTTAGAGGGTTTAGGACAATGTGATGAGCACCCTAAGAGTCCCAAATTTGAAGTCTGCTCATACAAGAGCAAGCAAAAGCAAGGTTTAACATCAGACTATGGTGGTGAGTGAAGACCCAGGAACAGTAGAGGAAATAGGTCAACTTTCATGTTTCAAAATGAGGCAATAAGATATTCACAATAAGGGCCAGTGTTTCAAAATGAGGCAATAAGATATTCACAATAAGGGCCAGCTTAGCAGACTAAGTGCTTGCTTAGGTAAGCACAGGGGCCAGGGTTCGATCCTTAGCACCATGTGCTGCACTGGCCCTGGCCCTAGGACTGCTCAGCAGGTGATGGAGTCCAGGTGTGGTGGTGCTTGCGTGTAATCTCAACATCAGGGAGGCAGAAACAGGAGGATTTGTGCTGAAAGAATAATAGGGCTGGGTGTGATGCTGCACAGCTATAATTTCAGATATTCAGGATGCTGAGAAGGAAAATCAACAGCTCTAGGCCAGTAGAGGTGATCTAAGGACACTTTGTCTCAACGTAAAGTGAAAATGAGCTGCAGGTATCGGCTCAGTGACAGGGCGCTCAGGCTTTCATCCCCCAGGACCACGAAAGAAAGGAGAAAATGAAGGGGCAGGAAAGGAGGGTTAGAGAGTGGATGAAACAATAAAAGGAAAGCCACACAAGGAAAACATTTGAAAACCATGATACTGTATCTTTTCATCATAAATGCAAACATCATAGGTAGCGTATTTATCATGTATAGTAATAAATACTTAATATACTCAAAACCTATGTATGTTGTATTAATATAATATATAGCATTTATTTTTATGTCACTCTGTGTTTTTTTCTTTTTTTCTTTTTTATACTTCTCTTTAATTTTTTTTCAAAGTTTACTATACTGAATGATATAAGTATCATTAAGGACAGTAGTTCTCAAAAATCATTTAGCACTTCTTTTTTTCTTACTCTCTGTTTTTTCTGATATATTATTTATAATAAAGAATGACCAATGCTGATGACGTTTTATATATATATATATATATATATATATATATATATATGTCTGTATATTTGTTCTTAGCACAAAACAGTTTTTTTGCCCATTTACATTTCAAACTAACTTTGTCTAATTAACATAAGTGAATGCAAAAATGCAAATTCATGGTTGACATGTATATCTACAAGCCTTTGACAATGCTCCATTGTTTTATATTCTTTCCATGCTGTTAATGTGTCACCCTGACAGTGATTCACACAACTGTACAATTTCAAATCCTAAAGTCATTAAAGTTATATTCAAATATTATTCCCATTTTATTTGTAATTTGGGAAAACCATTATGGCAAAATACTGCAGTTACAGAAAAACTATGCAGAAAGTAAAGCTACTGTACAAAATATAGTTCTTAAAAACATTATTTGAAGTGCTGGGTATCTGCTCAGTGGGATAAATTGTGTTTCAACAATGAATAATGCTCAATCTCCCAGAATTGCCAAACAGTTAAGACACTGAATGCGTTTTGCACATCTTAAATAATAATCATTATCTTCATTTTCCACGTGTTAACTGCCATTTCATGTTAAGCACTTAACATTTATACTTTTTGCTTTTAACCTCTACCCTTCTCTGAAAACATACAGTCCAAGAACCAAGAAAACATGTATTGCATATCTGAGCAGATCTTAAGAATACAAAAGGAAGCTATTAACACCGGCTTGTTTTTTTCACCAAAATATTACTTTCTCTTGCATTTCTTAACCTAAGAATTTTGTTTTTATAAGTGTCTGTAGAAAACCTATTGTTACTATCATTAAATGTCTGTAGCTCTACTGCTGGGCAGTAGCCTCTTGTGGCCTGAGAACACAGGGGCTGGAAGATAGAAGACAGTGGAATGTCAGGGAAGGAAGAAGGACTTGTGAGCCTTGAACTTATCAGCCGATCCAGAGATGCTTCTTGCCTCTCTAAGCCTTAGTCCCCTAATGTGCAAACTGGAGATGATCTTCACCTCACAGCATAAATTATGAAGGTTCAGTGCAATAATTATGTGTGGATAGCCAGCTTCACATACCTGGAAAATAGTCCTCCATTAAATACTATTTCTCTCCTTCAAGCTCTTTGCCTTCAAAAGTTGTACAACCAGGGAAAAAGCAAGATTATGGGGACAACAGCCAAAACATTTGAGAATTTAAAATTAAAAGTAAATCCGTGCTTTTACCCAGAAACGGTCTTGAAGATAAAATTAAAGATAAGATTTCAAAAGAAACCACTAAAATAATTAGAAAATAACTGAAGTTATAGTTTTATTCCTCTAGAATACGAAAGATTTTCCTTCCCAAATGAAACAGGAAAGATAAAGCTACAGAAAATATTAATATAATTAATTCAAAAAGAAAGTACTTCTAGATACAAAAATAAAATCTTTAAAATTAAAACATAGAAAGCAATTGGAAAATACTTGCTAAATTCAAGTACCTATAATCTTTGGACTGGCATCAAGTATGAAAAGGTCCTTTAAAGATTTCTCCAAATACAGCTTCTCTAAATGCAGTGGAACACCCATCTCTGACAAAACGAAACAGGGTGGATATAAATAAAGGACTGTTTTTCATGAAAAAATATATACATATGTACTCTACGGCCATACTACCCTGAATGCACCCTATCTCGTCTGAAAAAATGTATACATATGCATATGTATATACAAGATAGTTAGGCTACATATATAGCTACTTTCTCTTAGTTCATTGAGAAGAAAGATTTGTACTAATATTGTTTAGATGAGATATCATGTCTGCATCTTGTCCTCTGAATAACTACGGTAACAACTATGAAGACAATATGCAATATATTAATTATTGTAACTGTCCTACTAACTTGTTTTGAAACTGTTTTGCCTTTTTATCTTTTTTTCTCATTAAAATGAATAAAAATATTTTTTAAAAAGAGGGGCCTGGCAGGATGACTCAGTGGTCTAAAGCGCCTGCTTAGGAAAGCTTAGGTGGCTGCTGGGACTGCAGTTTGATCCCCAGCATCACATGCTGCGCCAGCCCTGCCCTCAGGGCAGGCTGAGCCGGCAATAAAAATAAATAAACAAACAAAAGTTCTGAAACAAGAAAAAAATACAATTAAATTAAATTTTAAAATTCTTAAAATAAAATAAAAATAAAAAAGAAAATACCTGTATACTATACAACAAACAAAATTTCTACAAAACCAGTAACAGAAACACAAACACCCACAGAGTAAGAGACCTTATAGTCAGACAAGGTAATTCAGTCAATATTCAACAAGTACTTGAGATGCAACTCTGTAAAGCAGGAACAAGAAAATAAAACAGAAAGAAATGTTACTGCATCGCATAGACCTTCCAGTAAATAAAGAATGTAAGTCCCAGGAAAACTGAATCAAGGAAATGCAATCAAAACAATGTATTCCTACTTCCCTTGATAAAAATTTTAAAAACTAAGTAGAGGGTATGATTAGCAGTATGTTTTAAGTTTTAAAGACTGCATATTTATTTCTCAAAAGTCTTTCTTTTAATAATTTGTCTTTAAAAATGTGTAGGGAGGGCCAGTGAGATATCTCAGAGCACTAAGTGCCTGCTTAGGCAAGCTCAAGGACCGAGTTTGATCCCTGGCATCACATGCTGTGGCCAGCACTGACCCCAGGCATGTCTGAGCATGGTGGCCCACATCTGTAATCCCAACTCTGGGAGGGTTGAAAACAGGTCAATCAGTACAAGTCTGATCTATGTAGTCAGATACTGTAAACCTTGTATTAAGTGCATAAAAAAGAAAACAGGGGGACCAGTAGGAATCCGAGCTGCATAGTGAAACTCTGCACAAAATACGAAAAAAAAAATTAAAAATGTATAGGGGTACAGTGACAAGGATACATTTCAGTCTTATTCTTAGTAATATCAAAATGAAAATAGTGGGCTTTGTTATTGTATGTCTGCAATTCCAGCACTCAAAAAGCTGAGGCAAGAGGATCACTGAAACTTCAAGCCCAGCCTGGGCTACACAAAAAATTTAAGGTCAGCCTGGAGTACATAGTAAGACCTTGTCTCAAAACAAATACATAAATAAAAATACAAGCCTCAACAATAAGAAGTTGATTCAGTAAATTATGAAACATTTGTACAAAGAAATATAACATAGGTATGTTAAATCATACTATCAACAAAATTTGTTCACAAGGCACTATTGAATAAAAATAATAGGATTCTAAATAGCACATATTATATAGCACCATGTTTATGTTAAATCGAAATGAACAAAGTAGACATGTATATACACATATCTTTAAGTACGAAAATGGACCAGCTATACAACAAAATATATTGACATTTTCTGGGTGTGTCATTGTTGCTATATTTTCTGAGAATGGAACGCAGGGTCTCATGTGTTCTACAAATGTTCTATGACTGGGCCATACTCCACCCTGTTTCTTAAAGTATATATTTTTATATATTCTAAATTATTTACATCAAACATTTTTATTTTTATGAGAGATTTCCAAAATCTATTCACATGGAAATATTCTTCTAATGTTACAGTCTCTCTAATGAGAAGAAACTGCCACAAGTAAATATGGACACTGCCCAGGAGCATACATGGTCCTGGGCGGATTATGCCCAAAGAATTGCTTTCATTTGAAGCACCAATAGCCAGAAGAACCACATTTTCTCTTCTCAGGCAGACAGATGTCATTACCTTACCCAATTCACAACAAAAGACAGGCTCAGTAATCAATGAGACCAGAGTCTTGGGACAGAAAGAGAGCCTATGCTCCAATCAATACTTTCAACTTGGATAAAAATAGATACCCATAGGACACATCCAGACATATTAAATGAATATACGATACCTATAAAAACACTCGTTAAATGTTCACTACAATGGACTACAAAATGCCCAAGTGATTGAAATTAGAACAGTTCTCTATCCAAGGCACTTATGTTTTAATATAAATAATCCAGTTATAAATCCCATCCGTGGAAGTTTGTTATAACTAAATCATAACTCCTGCCACATTCCACATAGCTTCTGTGCCCTTGCTATCTTTAACAAGGAAGGAATAAAATAATACTTTGGGTCAAACTCATTTAACTTTCTGTAATTAGCGATAACCTTTATACCATACAAGAAACCTTTGGGCTTGTCTGTTTCTTCCTAATCACTTCATATTCCAATTTTTCATCAAAATAAATTCTTTGTCTCTAAAATTTTTTTAAATTTTTTTTTCAGAACCTTTGTTTATTTATTCACTCATTTTTATGGCCGGCTCAGCCCACCCCAAGGGCAGGGCTGGCGCAGCATGTGGTGCCGGGGATTGAACCGCGGTCCCTGAAGCCACCCAAGCTTTACCAAGCAGGTGCTTTAGACCACTGAGCCATCCTGCCGGGCCCTGTCTCTAAAATTCTACAAATCAAATTCATAACCAATGCCTTTTATAAGATAGCTCTTCTGACCTATCTCATTAGGGTATAAAAATTCACTCATCAAGTTACCCAGTGAATGCAACCTTTTCCTGAAAATTACATGTATCCAAAAGTTTAATGCAAGAGGAATATTTCATTTTTCTAAAAGATACTACCTTGCCGGGCGTGGTGGCACACACCTATAATCCCAGCACTCGGGAAGCTGAGGCAGGAGGATAGGTGCGAGTTCGAGACCAGCCTGGGCTACCAAAGTGAGCCCAAGACCAGCCTGAACTGCCTAGCGAGACACTGTCTCAAAAAGACTAAATAAATAAATAAATAATAAAGATACTACCTTGTTTGGTAACACTGGGTAGATTGGCAGAAAGGAGAGTTATCAGACAGCAAATTGTTAAACATGAGAAAATGTGATAGGGAACATTGAAACCGATTTCTATGTGTGTATTCTCTTTGCTCTTTTCACTGTATCGCTCAGTGTGCTTGGCTTCTAGAAGAGGGAGCTCCATCTGCCTGGGCTTCCTGGACTAGAAGGGAAAGGAATTAAATGCTTCCTCCCAATAAGCTGCCAGGATAACTGCATATCCCTAAGCAGCATTTGCAACAACCAAATTATGGAATCACCCTAGGTGCCCATCAAGTCCAGATGTATGAAGATAATGTGGAAGATTAAATAATGAAGCATTACTCAGTCATAAAGAACAAAATTCACAGGAAAAAAATTGAAGTATAACAGACTCAGGAAGGCAAGGATCACATGTTTTCTCCCGTATGTAAAATGTAAAGTAACAAAAGAAGACATCAAAATAAAAGAGAGATTACTAAAACACAGAAAAGTGACCAAGGGGAAGAGGTTTAGGTGAGGTAAGAAGAGTTTCAAGGGCATAGGTATGAGGCAAGTATGTCATACAAACACATAAAAAGCCACGATGTAACTGATTATTTTTTATAAATAAGCACTAATAAAAAACAACTAATAGAAACTATGTAATTAAAAATCACATTAACGAAGAAGAGATATTCTCCAAAAAGTTTAATATAAAATAGTCACTACTTTGAATACGAAACAACCTTGACTGTTTCTTGCCTACCAAGGAAGAAAAGGAAAACAGTGAGCTACAGCTATCTGTAAGCATTTCTAAGTATTCGTGAGGCCCTGGGTTTGATCTCCAGCACTGAAAAAGCAAAATTACGAGAAACATCTTCTGCTGAATAAAGAAATTATATCTCCAGGAAAGAGAAGGGAAAGGGAGAGTTTCCTTGGATATAGCAGGACATAGTCCAAAGGCCACTGAATAATGCAACGCATAACTCTCAATGAAGTCAGTGTTTTGTCCTTCAAAATAAATGCCACTCAGGACTTCCCTTAAGCAAAGCTGGAGGCCTTGGGCTACATCACACTTTGGTAGAAATATTTGTCAAGGAGCTAAGCTAACCATGGCAACATGATTGCCATCTCTAAGTTTCTAGTTCAATGTATATTGGTAATTGATATATCAAGTGTTCTCATGCAAATAAAAGTGAAATCTTATTGTTTCTGTTTTTAAAAGAGAAAGACAAGTGTGGCTGTATGTCAAAGAATAATTCAAGAAATTATGTGTTTCATTGAGAAATATTTTAAAAGATAGATTAATTTGGGGGGATTTGTCTTTTATTCTGTTTGTTGTTTTTATTGAAAAAGGAGTATTGTGTTAGTCTGAATTCCATTAGTTAGCAGACTACAGGATGATAAGTATTCATGGTAGGGTGACAAAAACAGGTCAGAGATACTTGGAAGAGTGTCTATTTATCTCATTCTCTTTTAATCTTACTTGGAAATGAGCTATTTGTAAGACTTGTATTCCTACTCAAACCCTTTATTCCTCCACTGGTTTGGCTTTTCTCATGCACAAACTTTCTTTTCTTTTTTTTTTTATTGACAGTGTAATTATTCATTTGCCTGTGATCCAGGTAGAGAATTTTCTAGACCACTCAAAGTACTTACAAATGTGAGCTCTGCAGACAAAAACTTGACCATTCAGGATTCACCTAGCTTCACTCATTTGTAAGATGGAAAAATCAGGATGCCTCCATCAGAGGGAAATGCGACCATGCATGTAAAGGATTGATCACAGGAACAGCTTGAAAGCAATAGCACAATAAATGGTAGCTATTATGTTTATTATTTCAAGTCCTATACTGATTTCATAGTGTTACAAGGCCTCTCTTGCAGCTGACAGATGGTAATGAATAATGTTGGAAAACAATCAAAGATACTATGCTCTCTGATGCTGTAACTCCTATCCCACAGAAATAAATCAAATACTATGTTAACATTTCTGCCCAGTTGCTTCCAAAATACTCCTAACTATAATTCTCAAATTTTATCATTTTCAAGACTTCACATGGCATAACTACATGAAAGTTTTTTTTTCCACACACACTTAATGGCAACCAACTCAATTCATCTGAATAAAATAAATTAATTTGTGTTAGGCATAAACTATACCAACCAGACCTCCATCAAATATGAGAAGGGTTTGCCCCAGGCAAAACTGCAGATCAGAGGTGGCTTGACTTCAATCCCCCAAGTACATACACCACTACTTTCATGAATCTCCCCAGAGCTATATTCATAGCCAGATCTTTTGACAAGAGAGTAGTTGATAGATGTGTAAGAAGCTGGGCTTCCTGGGAATATCTATTCACAAATAGAGCATTAGGATCAAAACAAGAACAATTTTGTATAAGGAAGGAATATAGACTCCAGCTAATGCTTGAGGAAAATCCAGGGCAACAAAAATCTGTTGACATTTGTCACATTTCATCAATATAATGGATTGTCTAAGGTCAAACTGTAAAATTTCACCAAAATACTTCAAAAGCATATCTAGCAAGACTACATGCACAGAAATTCCACTCTAGAATCATAACACTGAAGCTCTTCCCAAGATACAGTCCAATTAGTTCTCAGATTTTAACCAGAATATCCTCTAAGCCCCACAGTTATAGGACTGGTAAGCTAGTACCACAGTTCTGTGGATAGTTAAGCTTACAGGTGTTTCAGGTACATCTGGGCTCTGCAGAAGCAATTAGAAGCTAGAAGTTCTACATGTGCTTATCTTTATCATCACTGGTATTCAGCCAAAATGAGGGTCACCACACAAAATATTAGTGGAAAGTAGCTCCTGATTGGAAACGTACAAACAATGTTTCAGCTGCTGATTTTTTTAAAAATTCTTTGTTGTTAATAGTCCAACAAAGCTGAGTATAACATCAAAGCTTTCTATGCAACTTCTAAGTGGTCCTGCTTGTCAGGCTAACCAAATGAAACTTGGAACCATGTATTATTGTCCACTGCCTTATGCATTAATAGTATCAGGGCCACAATGATTCAAAATAATTACAGAATTACAGAAGTGAAAGGTGATAATTAGCAGTACAAATTAGCTATTAAATGATTTAGAAATTTCAAATTGAGAGGATGACCTTCTCACTTTTTATCTGGCAGTGAAAAACTGGGCTCTGATGTGAGTGAAAAAATAAGCCATGCTAATACATTAAGGATTTTTTTTCCTCTTTCCAATGAGAACTGGGGCAAGTTAATTAGAAATGTGAAAGAAAGTGTGAATTTTACAGTGTCCTTTGATAGCTCCCTTACCTGCCTACTTGGACAGGTCATCTTCCTTTCTAGCAGTTCTTGATACCTTCTTTTGCAAGTATGAGAAGAATAAAATGAGGAATTCCTACCGCATGATATTTTATTTAACTAATTTATGTTGTCCTAAAAAAAAAGGCTTATATCGATATATCTCCCACTCTAGTTAAAAATTACAATCTAAACACGCTGCATGCTTTCTAATTCTTCTAACAAATAATCTCACTTCACAAAAAATGTGGCATTGTACTTCTACTCTCAGATACTCTCCCTCTAAAAATATTGCTAGGTTGCCGGGCGTGGTGGCTCACGCCTGTAATCCCAGCACTCGGGAGGCTGAGGCAGGAGGATTGGTGCGAGTTCGAGACCAGCCTGGGCTACAAAAGTGAGCTCAGGACCAGCCTCAACTGCATAGCGAGACCCTGTCTCAAAAAGACAAAAAAAATAAAATAAAAAATATTGCTAGGTTATTATCACCATGTCTCCTGCTGAGGAAAATTATGTAAAATTATACTGATTTTTATTGATGCATTAACTTTGAGCTATGCTAAAACTTCCTTTAATTGCTCTGTGTCTTGGAAAAGGCACACGTGGATCTAGGATTGCTTGTTTTGTTTACGGTGAATCCCACTTGTCACCTTGATCTGTACACAACTGCAATCCGGAATATTCCTTTGCAAATCAATGTCTAGAAGTATTTTTCACTTTGTTTGAAAGCTCAATATCTGAACAAAGGAAGAGTGTTGTGGTATTGACACAGAAAGGTGATTAACTCTTTCTCTGCTGCAACAGCAGCAGGTGGACACCATGAATTACATGGTACTCCTTCTGTTCCTACAACAGAGCAGAGCTCAGAATCACTAAACTTCAGTGAGGGCAAAAATGATCTCATTTGCTCAAAGGTCTGGTTCAGTTCTGCTACTTTTTTGCTAATTTTTTGTCTGCTTGACCTATCTTTTTGAAATAAAGGGGGTGTTAAGGTCTCTTGCTGCTATTGTGGTATTGGATATTAGATTTTTCATGTCCATTAATATTTGCTATACCGTGTACCTAAGGAGAGTTGCCTAGAGAAAAAACATTCTCTCAAGCTTTCACAAGCAATGGTCGTGACTCATCCAGATGGTTGACACTGACAAAGTAACTGAGACAAATATCTACTGTGAATGCATTCTAAAAGTGTAATGAGGAGACTCTTTCTATATTCCAATATTTCCCAATAAAATGTAACCAGAACTATTACCTTTGAGGACAAAAATTTTTGTTTCAATTTTAGTTCTTTGTATTTTACACCCTGACTCACAACCATACAAAAACCATACTAAGGATACAACATAATGTTTACACATGTGGGTTTGTTCTATTGTACTTAAGAGTATGGTCTCTAGTTGCATAGTAACCATACAAAAACTCCAATGCCAATAGAAAGAATGAATGGTTGCAAATTAATTCACACGATGCTTTTCTCCTGTTATTAAAGGAGAAAAAAGGTGAGGCTTTTTCTTATAATGTGACACAGTAACTCTTGGTTTCAGCCATATTTAGTGTGAAAAATGCTTAATGCAACAGTATATGACTATGCAACCCAAAACTTAATTGTCAACTTGCAAAGTTCTCTCCAAAAGCCAACTGGTACCTATTAAGAAATGTTCCATACCTTCAATATGGGGCTCTGCCCTGCTTTTTCAGCAGTATTCTCTAGTGGATTTATCTTCTTGCTCTCGCTCCGACCCAAGCTGGACAAATTCTCCGTGTACTTCCCAGGTGGCATGTGCCATAATAATTCAAGGGGAGCACACATACACACACACACACACACACACACACACACACAGCTCTTTCTGCAACTAGGCCCACTTAGAATATTACTTGTTTATTCTTCGCATAAGCTAAAACTCCAGAGACACTTAACAATTAAAAGAAGGGACTAGAGATTCTCAGTTAGAATATGTACATAGTATGTAAAATATAATTGTCTTTTTAAGAGTTTCCATATTGCTAACATTACTCAAGTAGAAATGGAAATTGCCAAAAAAAATTAATCTGTGCAGGATTCTTCCCTTTATACAACAGTGAGAGAAGAAATTAAAGCTTTACCCCCAACTCCCTACAAAATGAAGTAAAAATTGTTAAAGCCACTATGATATTTCATGTTCATACTGAATTCTTCAGGGCTGGGAGATCATGTACACACATAATTTTCACAGAGATTTTTCAGGAAGGTTCAAATTAGGTTGTCTGGTTTTCATGGCTCCCATGGGGTGCACTAACATTTGGTGTCATGTCAGTAAGCACTTGAAACTTACTGTGACTTGGCAAGTTAAATCTATTTGCAAAATATTATTCCCATGAGGTATAAATACTGACCAACCAAAGTCACTATTATATTAGCTCTGACTCATATCACTCCACCACTACTCCCACACATTCCTTTTAAGAAAATTTAGCTGGATACTACTGCAATTTGGCTTGCCACAATATCTCTAAATTTGTACTTTGCCTCAATACTAAAACAAGTATTATGCCTAATTAAGTACTCACTATGTGCACTTCATAGATATTCTCAAATTTTCCCTTCACAACAGCCCCACAGAATAAAACCTACGGTTAGTAGCGGTACTTAACCAGAGAGATTAAATAAATTATTCATGATCACATAAGAAGTAAATAAATTTCAAATAAACCCAAGGCCTACACTTAGCCTTTGCTCTGCTTCTTATGGTTCCTGATGTGTACTATCCCCAGGTCCCTGTCTTGTTTTTTATGTTCCTTCACTGGCCTTGGACCGCTGTGACCTCTCCAATTTTTGTATGGTTTCTTGACCTTTCCTGGAAGTGGCCTAGAATTTCCCCAACTGAAAGCAGATTACATGGATCAGCAGAGCTAATGTGAACTTTAGTCTGGCCCTGGTGCCAGCATATCTCATCCTATATACCTGCAGCTAACAGTCCCTGGCAGGTGTACAGGACTTTAGCATGTTGTAGCCTCATTGAGATCCTCACAACACCCTGAGAGTAGTGCAGGTTTATCTCTGTTTAACTGAACATTGAGGATGAGGATGGAGTGACTTCTACAGATTGGTTTGTTTAGTGGACTCCGCTGAGAAGATGACAATATAAAGCTTTATTCACATTTTTTAAAAATTTTTCTCATGTGCAAAAATTCCTAGGGAAAAAAACACTGAAACTTTCATTTGCTCTGCTGTGGCAACAAACCTCCTCTGACTTCTGTTAGCTTGATAAAATGAAAGATTAGTTTCAATCCAGAAAGAAATCTGCTGTGGGGCAATTTTCCAAGGAAATTACACGACACACTATCCACACTCTCCCATAGTATTTAATTGGTGGCTCCAATTCATACATCAACTGTTTTCCCAGACACACATGAGGAGGGAGTTAACAAAGACTCAAGCACCAGCAACTACTTGCTTCTTCCCTGAAGTGATACACGAACTTTTGTCCACAGCCTCTCAACCATGACAAATCACAGTGCATGCCCACCTACAAGACACAAAGAAATGCAAGTTTCTGTTTGTCTAGGTTAGGAAAATCAGATGCCCAGAAACTGGAGACAGTTATTGCCACCAGTGAGAAAAGGGATTTGGAAAGCAACATGATCTGAGGCCATAAGGATGTGGCTGTCAGGACTCAGTCAAGATTTTTGTACCTCTACAACTTGCCACATTAGGGCAGGTTGGGAGCTACGCGAATTCTACTATCACTTCTCAACTCTAATTCTTGGTTGAAAACAGCTATATATAATAAATAAACTGATGTGCATGTCTGTGTTCTGATAAGTCGTTATGTGGAAAGACAGACTGAAGGTCAGCTTTACCATTAGAGCTGATGTCTTTCAATTCTTGGACTAGGATCACCACTGCAATCTTCCAGAGACATCTAGTCCAATTTCTGGAAATATGTGGTGATACGTTCTTGACAAAAAAAAAAAAAAAAAAAACTTTTCTTCTCTCTTGGCTTTAATTTTATTCCTTTCAAAGTGAGGTTGTTGCAGTCATTCTTAAAAACCATACCATCATTACATTCACAAAACAAATTATATCATCACAAAAACCAAAAGTCGTATTCTGATATTCAGAAAGACAGTGATGTTAAGCTCAATTACCTATGCTATAGAGTAATAGTATCACAAAGCTTCTCAGCTGGAGGATTGAGAATGTAAATTAACAGACCAAAAATTGGAGAAAAAAAAGGGCTACAAGGATACCCAACATTTTGGCCCTAGCCCTTCAAGGTCAGTGAAGACTCAGGACATAAGAGAACCTGTGCTGTAACATCCTATAACCCAGTGATATCCCAAATTTTCTGGTCAAGGAAATGATGGGACCTCAGAGGAAAGGGATAAATGAAGAATAGTGCATCTAAGGAGAGTCACCAAGACAACAAACATTCTCTCAGGCTTTCACAGAAAGCAAACTGGTCAAGCAATGACCATGACTTGTCCTGAAGGCTGACACTGACAACAGTTCTACAAAGTACTATTCATGGTTCCAAAGTTAATCCTGAGGAGATTTAATCTTGAAAGATACAAAAGATGAATGTTTTATTATGCAGGCCTTGCTTTAACTTGCCCTTGATCACCTAAGGGAAAATCTTAATTGTGAGGCATAAAATGCAGAGCTAGATTGGTATGATGAGCTGTAAGAGCTTAAATCAACAGCCTCCAACATTGCAGTTTCACTGGTAACCCAAAGCAACTACATCCTCTCAGTTCAAACTGAAGAAATTTTTTCTTTTTTTTCTTTCCTTACCAATATCGGTTAGAAAATTTATCATGTCCATACCCTGTGCTCTGTATAACTACTATAAGGACAACAATATGCAATGTGTCAATTATTGCAAAGGTACTATTAACGTGTTCTGAAACTATCATATTGTTATTTCTTATTAAAAGTAATAAAAAAGAAATTACTCTCAGCCTGTTAATAGAATATTGTGTTTGTCTTTTGTATTATGTCTCACCTATATGAACTGAAATTTTATCATTTTATTTCAATAAGACTTACCATGCAGGAGGCCAGCCAGATATTTCAGTGGACTAAAGCTCTTGATTAGGCAGAGTGCAGGGGCCAAAGTTCACTCCCCAGCCTGCCGTGCTGGCCCCACACCCAGAGCACACTGAAGGGTGACTAAGACTGGGTGTGGTGGCATGCACCTGTAAGCCCAGAACTTGGGAGGCTGAAAACAGAAGAATCAATTTGAATGTGATCTACATAATGAGACCCTATAGACCATGTAGATCCTGCCCTAAAAATACAAAAAAAAAAAAAAAAAAGATTTGGAATGCAAAGCACATTGATCAATAACAGTATCATTTTAATTTTTGTCACTTTTAATAAGAAATAACAATGCAACACTTTCAAAACACATTAGCAGTATATTCCCAATAACTGACACAATGCATATTGTTGCCCTTGTAGTAGTTATGCAGAGTACAAGATGCAGACATGATAACTTTCTAAACTATTGGTAAAAATATTTTTTCTCATTGAACCAAGAGAAAGTAGTTGTATGCATAATCCAATATTCCATAATAGTAGTGGGTTATTGGCAATGTCAGAACCTGTTGATTTAAGCCTCTTAGAGCTCAACATACTAATCTGGCTTTACTTTTTATGCCTCATCACTAAGCACTTCTGCTGGGTGGTTAAGGGCAAGTTAAAGCAAGACCTGTATAACAAAACATGTAACTTTTGTATCTCCAAAGGTCAGTCAGATCCCCTCTTGATTTACCCTGAAACCATGTATAGTGCTTTGTAGAACTGTTGTCAGTGTCAGCCATCTAGATGAGTCTTGGTCATTGCTTGACCAATTTGCTCTCTGTGAAAGCCTGAAAGAATATTTTCTCTCTAGGTGACTCTCCTTAGGCACATCATACAATGTCAATCCCTTGCCTCTGTGGTCCCAACATTTCCTTGAACAGAAAATTTGAGACACCACTGAGACTGAGGTATAGGATGCTACACCACTGGTTCTCTTATGTCCCGAGTCTTCACTGACCTTGAAGGACTAGGGTCAAAATATTGAAATGCCTGTCATTCTGGTCTTTAGATGTGTACGGCTTCTAATGTAATTTTTGCTATTGCTATACTCCCTCCCAAGTAAATGGTTCTTGTACAAGAAAGTAAAAAAGGATATTAAAAGAGAGTAAGAGACAAGGAAAAATACCACAGGATTTACCTGCTAAAATTTTGTATGTGCTTAGATTTCTAAATTTCTCTGTAAAAATGTGTAATGGCTTTTATCATGTTGTATAGGGATTTATTAGAATATCAATGATTGATGGAAAATACCAGTTCCAAGTTAAATCTAAGACATGTAATATTCAGAAAGACAGTGATGTTAAGTTCAAGTTCCTATCTTATAGAGTAATAACATCACTATGCTCCTCTTTTGGTGGGTTAAGAATTTAAGTTTACAGATCAAAAATTAGAGAAAAAGAAGGGCTACAAGGATAGCTAATAGTATCATTTTAGCTCCATCAGAGTCAAATAGATTTCTACATCCATACAACCAGGAAGCTAACCAGATATGAAAACCTAACCAGATATGGTTATCACAATCAGGAAGCTAACCAGATATGAAAAGCTAACCAGATATGGTTATCACAAAATTTTTGGTTATCACATTCCAGATATGGAATGAAAAATAAACTGGCACTTTTAATAACAAATGGTTAGCAAAGCTTTATTGATCATGAGCAATTTTTTTAGAAAAGAAACTTACTAGGCAATAAAATTTTGAGTAATATCAATGAAAGTTTAAAAGAAACATACAGTTAACTGATCCAGAAAGATAGGCAATAACTGAAAGACAATATAAACAGAAAGCAAGCAACCTCAGGGAACACAAAATTTAAGTAAATGCTACAGCATTTATTGTCTCCTTTATTGGCAATGCAATAGCATATAATTCTGTGCACTATCACAAGAAGGTATTTTTGTCCCCCCATTAATCTTCCCTGCCAAGCTGTGCCAGAATTATAAATGTTAATATTTATGTTAATAGCTACTGCAAAGAGACAGCACTATGAAATACTCTGTAGCTATCCATAAAACCTGGTCTACATGCAGAAGTTTGCAAACATCTGAATTTAGAAAGCTTTATACCAGTGGTTCTCAATGGGGGAGGGAAAATTTTGCTCCCAGGAGCCACTGGGAAATTTTGTAAATATTTTTGGTTATCACAAGTAAGGATTGTTATGAACATGTAATTATCCAGGGGTGATGTCTAACCTCCCACCATACAGAGGACAAGTGCACACCACAGAACAACTTTGGGGACTGTCAAAGCTGAGAGTGAGAAACCTGCTTTTCATACTTTAAAAATCATCTTCTGAGACTGACAGCAACTTTTCAATCACTGGAAACTCCACAAATAATAATATTTACAAAAAAAGGAGCATGCCTTTTAAACCAGCCCTGAATGACTTTGTCTAGTAGCCTACCAATGTTTCAAGTCAGGTTTTTGATATAAAAACATTCTGCAGGAAAAATTCTAGAGCTGTTCCAAAACGTCAGACAGAACACAAGACCTGAAACCTGTAGCAGAAATAAAGCCTCAAAATATTAGATAACACATTAGAATTCCTACGTTGTTTTGAAATATATTGAGTAATAAATGTCTTTATTGTTATGACTATAGAGTATAGCTTTTTAAACTTACATTGTGAATATTTTCTAAACCAAAGACAACATATATGAAGAAAGTGTTCATCTCATTGGAGTTGTGTCTTGACATTCATTTGCAATAACAGCTTTTACTGTGCCTTGTTATAACGTATCTGCAATGGGATATAATTTATCAGAAGGTCATGGAGCTGGAAAATTAATATCAGTTTAGCTAAACAGATCACATCTGTTAGCAAACTTGTCCAAATAATTTGTCATCATTGTTTACAATATAAACAGAGACTATTTCTCACTTGAAATGTTTCTAGAACCCTTAGATTTGTTTTCTCTGTAGTGCATAGAAATCTGTGTGTACCTATACACACATACACACAAACACTATGAAACCCATGTGTAATGCTTTTACATATTTTTTTGAGACAGGGTCTCACTATGCAGTTCAGGCTGGCCTTGAGCTCACTTTTGTAGCCCAGGCTGGTCTTGAACTCGCACCAATCCTCCTGCCTCAGCCTCCCGAGTGCTGGGATTACAGGCGTGTGCCACTGCACCCGGCTGCTTTTACATATTTTATTTCAAAAAATACACAAGAGAAACAGAATCACTTCTGTAATTTTCTTTAAATTCTCTCTTTCATTGAGTTATCCTTCTACCTCTATAGTAATCGGTGTCCATTTTACCTTAGTCCTTAAACTGCCTCACATAATAGGTTTTCATGCAACACAAAGCAGTGTTTAGGATTAAGCTCCAGGGCTGGAGCAGTGTGCACACAGGTAAGACATAGCCTTTCATTAACTGTAAAAAATCTTCTCCACTTGCTAGTGTTAAGTTTATACTGCAGTTATGTGAGCCCAGGTTCAAAACTCAGCTCACCCTGTGCTGGTATGAAAGACAGTTCACTTGAGAAAGATACATTGTCCCCTTGAGTTTTTCACTACACCAAGGAAATTAATCTGGCACAAGAAAAAATATAGATGATCAAGGCAGGAAATCTAAATTCCAAAGCCTTCATCAGTAATGTGGAGGTCAGAAATAAGGGAGAGGAAATACAAATTTCAAGAATGCCAACACATCAGAAGCTCTGGGCTCAGACCTCAGCCCAGAGCAAGCACACAGGAATGTTGGTCACTGATATGACCATCCCCATCCACAGCCAAGGCTGAGCCCCTTCTGCCACTAGGATTCCCCATGGCTGCCCCTTGGTTCACACACTCACCTCTTACTCACGGCCACTTATTCCTATCTTCACTTTATGCATGGAACTATTATCTTTATTGCTGCATGCTTGCCTGAAGACTTCCTCATTATGCTCTGTTTTCTTTCTCTGTGCTAATTGCTCTCCCTCCCCCCTTGATCATTTGGGAGTTATCCGTTAGTTATTTGCTAAATATGAAAGCCTGCTCCTTTCTTTGCTAAATTTTATAGTTTAGTTTATGAGTGTCATAACAGGGACCACAGATATAGAAAGCTAGCTCTGTGAATCATTTAAGTCAATTCAGATTGTTTCTCAACTATATATCCCCTTATGCATACACACGCACGTGCGCGCACACACGCACACACAGACACACACACATTTTGTTAATCTTTTTCCTTTATTTCTTTTTTTATTCTTTCCTTCTTTCTTTCATATGCATTTAGGACAGGAGATACAAAGTCTATATGGTCTCACTACGTAGATCAGACTCATATTGATCCTCCTGTTTTCAGCCTCCGAAAGTACTAGACTATAGGTTGGAGCCATCACTCCCAATCTCAACCACCACCTCAGCATGCTATGCTCTGCCAAAGCAGACACTTTAGTCCACTGACCTATCAGGCTGGCCCTTGTTAATGCTTTCTTCTTTTAGTTAGACTTTTTTTTTGTTGTTTGGTTGGTTGATGGTTGGTTTTGGTTATCATCAAAACTATTGCTACTAAAAGAAAGAAAGCTGCCAGCACATAGTTTATTCTTGTGACAGTTACTCTTGATTGTCAACCAGATTGAACGAAGAAATGCCTAGTAGATTAATAAAGCACAATTCTGTATGTGTTTCTGTCAGACATGGAGATGTAGCCTTGGAGTTTGTATCTGGTCCCTGGCTCCTCCCTCTCTAATGCTCTTTCCACACACTCTGCTTCCTAACCCCCATGAAATAAGCAGCTTTGCTCCACAATGCTCTCTACCATGATACTTCTGCCTTACAGGCAACCAAGAAACACAAATTCAGCACTCTAAAATGTTGTGAAGCACATTCCAGAAAGAGATAACAAGGATTCCAGTGCATGAAAGCCAAATCAAGGAATTCATAGGGCAACACAAACAACTGAACAGAGGGAGGGAGGAAAAGGAGAGCCAACAATTGGAAAATAACATGACAAGGAAGTCAACACGTATCAGTTATAACCATTAATGTTAGTGGTCTCAATTTACCAATCAAAAGACACAGACTGGCAGAATAGATCAAAAAGCAAGATCCAACAACATGCTATATAGAAGAAATGCATATGATTCAAAAGAAGATTCATAGACTGAAAGTCAAAGGATAGAAAACAATATTCTGTGTGACAGGAACCCAGAGAAAAAGCAAGGGTAGCTATTCTATTTCTAGATAAAGTGAATTTCAGGCCAAGACTGATTAAGAGAGACAAAGAAAGACACTATGTATTTGTAAAGCAATTCAGGAGGAAAAGATAGCATTTGTAAGTATATGTGCAACAAACACCAGTTCACCCTACTACATAGAACAATTTTAACTGGCATGAAAGAATCAAATAAGCACTAATACAATTGCACTGAGGGATCTCCATACCCCACTGTCACAAAAAGAGAGATCAACTAGACAAAAATTCAATAATGAAATATCAGAACTAAACCAAACTTTTGAACAAATATACTTAGTAAATGTCTACTGAGTATGAGCCTGTTAGAGAATATACATTCTTCTCAGCTACACATGTGATATATTTTAAAATAGACCGCATACTAACTTATAATACATGCTTAATTAAAAACAAAGGAAATGGAATTATTCTGTGCATATTACCTTAGTGGAAGGAAATTGGAAAGCAGTAGTGGTGTAAAAAAACAAGAATTTCATAAGCACATGGAAATTAAGTAATACCCTCATGAATAACCAATGAGTCATAGATCAAAACAAAGAAGATTTTAGACACTTTATAAAATTAATTATAATGACAATAAAATACACTGAAACTTATGGGACAAAATAAAAGCAATCCTAGTAGAAAAATTTGTAGGAGGGAATACCTTTATCAGAAAATGCAAATTAATATCTTAATGGTGAACCTCAAACTTCTAGAAAAAATAAGCCATACCTTGTACAAGAGAAGAAATTATACGGATCACATCATTTTTTAAAAGCTTCTGCACATCGCCGGGCAAGGTGGCTCACACCTGTAATCCCAGCACTCGGGAGGCTGAGGCAGGAGGATTGGTGCGAGTTCGAGACCAGCCTGGGCTACAAAAGTGAGCTCAGGACCAGCCTCAACTGCATATCGAGACCCTGTCTCAAAAAAAAAGCCAAAAAATAAATAAATAAATAAATAAATAAAAGCTTCTGCACATCAAATGAAGTCACTAAAAGACTAAAAAGAAAAATAACCACTGGGAAAAAATATTTCCCTACTGTCCCTCAGACAAAGGACAAAAGATTTCTATCTAGCATCCAAAAATCGAAATACTTGGAAATTAATCTAACATAGAAAGTAAAAGATCTATACAATCAAAATTGCAATACTCTACAAAAAGAGATCCAAGAGGTTTTTGGAAAATGGAACAATATTCCTTGCTCCTGGATAAATATAACCAACATTATGAAAATTGCTATACTCTCAAAGTTGACATGCAGATTCAATGCAATCCTGATTAAAATACCATTAACATACCTCACAGAAAACAGTCCTAAAGCTCATTTGGAACTAGAAAAGACCTAAAATAGCAAAAGCAATCTTGGCCAACAAAGGCAAGGCATGAGGCCTATAATACAATACCTGACTTGAAATTATACCACACAGCTGTTGGGATAAAGTCGGTATGGCAAGCCGGGCATAGTAGCTCACGCCTGTAATTCCAGCACTCGGGAGGCTGAGGCAGGAGGATTGGTGCGAGTTCAAGATCAGCCTGAGCTACAAAAGTGAGCTCAAGGCCGGCCTGAACTGCATAGCAAGACCCTGTCTCAAAAAGACAAAAAAAAAAAAAAATCAGTATGGCACTAGCACAGAGACAAACCTAAGGATCAATGGAACAGAATAGACAATATGGATGTAACAAAAAGCACACTAAATCACCTTATCTTTGATAAAGGGACCAAACATATTCACTGGAAGAAAGATAGCCTCTTTAACAAATGGGGCTGGAAAAACTGACTCACCACATTCCAAAAACTAAAATAAGATCCAGGTCTATCACCATGCACTAAACTAAAGTCAAAATATCTAAATATCTAAGATATTTATTTAAACTCAAAAGTGTTTAAATATCTAAATATTAAAACAGAAAAACTAAATCTCCTGGAAAATAAGATAGGTGGGAATCTTGAAGACATGGGAGTAGGCAGAGAGTTCATGAACAAAAACCAAACTGCTCAAGAAATACTTCAAATAATCACCAACTGGGACCTTGTCTTCCTGAGCCATTCCTGCACACCAAAAATATCATCAATAGGGTGAAAATAAAATTCACAAATTGGGAAAAATCTTAACCAACCTCAGACAAAAGACTTCTATCAGAATATATAAAGAACTAAAAACAAATCCAAAATTCAAAGACCCAATCCAAAAATGGGTATCTGAGATGAATACATGCTTCTCAGAGGAAGAAATGCAAATGGCAAATTAATACATGAAAAAATGTTCCACAGCACTAGTTATTAGAAAAGTGCAAAGTAAAACAACACTGAGATGCCATTTCACTCTTCAAGGAATGGCTGTCATAAGGAAATCAACTAATAATAAATGCTGGAGAGGCTGTGAGACGAAAGGAACCTTTCTCCTATGGGAGTAGTAGGAATGTAGACTAGTACAACTTCTATTAAAATCAGTGTGCAGACTCACAAAAAACTAGGGTTAGTAGTCCTATTCAATCCAGTGATTCCCTTTCTGTGTATTTTTCCAAAAGAATTAAAAATATCATTCCACAATCATATCTGTGCACCCATAGCAACACAATTTGTCATAGCTAAATTATGAAAATAACATAAATACCCATCAACCAAGAAACAGATTTACAAATGTGGTATTTTATACACTCATTACTCAACTATAAAGAAAGAGGTTATACTCATAAGTGAAATAAATCAGACCCATATGCATAAATATTGTACTATCTCCCTATTTATTCTTTCAGGTAAGAACCTGAAAGAACAAATAAAACCTGAAAGGTACAATAGGTATAGTAAAACAGAAAGAAACTGAACATAATAAATCAACAATGAAAATGATGGAAATGACAAAAAAATAGGAAAAGTGGGAGGAAACGATCATGCAACATAGTGGAGATGATTGCAGTATTAATTTCCATGTTTTTTTTTTTTTTTTTTTTTTTTGCCTTTTTGAGACAGGGTTTCACTATGCAGTTCAGGCTGGCCTTGAGGTCAGTTTTGTAGCCCAGGCTGGTCTCGAACTCGCAGGGATCCTCCTGCCTCAGCCTCCCGAGTGCTGGGATTACAGGCATGAGCCACCATGCCCAGCTTCCATGTTTTTTTAAAATTTTTATTTATTAATTTTTTTCTTGTTTCAGAACCTTTATTTGTTTATTCACTCATTTTTATGGCCGGCTCAGCCCGCCCCAAGGGCAGGGCTGGCGCAGCATGTGGTGCCGGGGATCGAACCGCGGTCCCTGAAGCTGCCCAAGCTTTCCCAAGCAGGCGCTTTAGACCACTGAGCCATCCCGCTGGCCCAATTTCCATGTTTTTTTAAAGTACTAGTAAATTTTTAAAATTTCTATGGGACACGGTGAAGATGCTAAGGAGTCAAGAATTTATAGCTCAGGTGGAGAGTTAATTCCTGGAAACTTTAATTTCCCAAATTAGGTAAAGACTGGAGAGTCATTCAATAGTTAAAATGCAGGAGGATGGAGACACGACTGTTGAATGTCCACCATGCACCGGAACTTAAAACCTCATAAAATAATAGCAATCAATATGTATCAACCCTAAAATATGCACCAAGTACTGTGCAATGCATGTCTTCCGTGTAACCCAAGGACTCACAGCTGGGAAGCAAAATAAGAGCTGAACCTCGCTCCATCTGACCTCAAAGACCATGAATTAGCCTATACCATTCTTTCTCTTTGCTTGGGTTGGAGTCAAAACAGGAAATTCTCCCATATCTTGATGGCACCAATTGTCTGACTACCATAAAATGACACTAATTGTGTTGTCTTTTTTTTTTTAACTAAAGTGAAGTCAGTTATAATATTTCTGCTGTTAAATTTCATTTCAGAGGCTGAAACTACTTACTTCTCAGTTTAAAAAAAGAAAAACCCGAAGAGTCAGAAATGCTACAAATCATGAACTCACTGAGCACTGGGAATGGCTCCTAACCAACAGCATCATAACACAACACTAATTGAGAAAGCTTAAATGGCGTATTGTGTCTAGATTAAGCATCTTATCGTTAGTCTGATGTATAATTTATGTAAGCAAAACTTATCTCCTCTGTTTCCAGAGGGTTGAGAGTTAGTGAAAATCTAAATGTGCACTCCACATTCTCCACAGATAATACAACTTCTGAAATGGTCTTACTTTTGTTTTGACCCAGAGTACATTTTCAAGCACTGTTCTGAAACAATGCTACAGACCTCCTGTCAGCAGCAAATATGGCCAAGTCTGAAAGAAGAGCTGTTGTTTCTGCAGTTGCCCAGATACATTTTAAGCAGCCACGTTCACTCAGTGGGTTTGTGATACATCTTGTGGTTTGCCCCGTGAAGAAGACAGGTGTCAAGATATAGAAACAGGCCAACTCTATACCCCAGGCATTTGGTTTCCTGAGATCCCAGGAATTTTCCTACATTCATAAGCTCATAGTTTTCTTAGTGCTTGGGCATCACTATTTGCTGTTGACTTGGAAAATCCTATGTTGGAACTTTTAGGCGTCTCTCTCAGCGAGCCCAGTTCTGCAGTAAGACCTGATCAGTGGAAGCATAATGAGGCAGCTTCTCCACAGCTCAAGTGCCTGCGGTGATTCAGGAACAGCACCGGCAGCCCATCTATCTTGTTCCTTCCACAGAAGCAGACATCTGCTGTCTCTCCCCAGGACTCCCTGACACTCAGGTCTCATCCCATAACTACTTCCTTTCATGAGGCTTTCCGTGGGGCATGATAGAAACTTCTTGAGAAAAGGGACTACATTTGTCAGTGAGTCATCTTCCAAAGAGCAGCACACTACTGCCTACAGCACTAGAGCCAGGCCAGTGCAAAAGCTACCACTCATCTTTATGCTGGTTCTTTCTTCTTTTAGCTCTAAATCACAGCATTCTTATCCTCTCCCACACCCACAAGCACTCAGTAGTGCTTAATGTGCCTCTGTTTATTCCAGTTCTTGCAAAACGAATATTGTAATTATATGCACATCTTCATAAAAGTACATTATGTATATATTATAGGTCTCATTCTATTTCCTTAAACCCTGGTTCCTATCATTTAGAGCTAAGCCCTACCTCCCTTATATTATAAAAATTTGGGATATATTTATCGAAAAATGTATGAAGGGAAAGAGTAAATTTTATGCACAATCATATGGTGTTCATATATGTATGCTAAAATCAAAGACCCTTGTTGGAGATACTTGCCTTTGGCCAGAATATAGAAGCATTCCTGCCAGGAAAATGGACTCGCATAACACCAAGGGGAAAGCCTATGCACAGAGAATTTCCTGAAGCCCATCTTCTTGAGGAGATCATGGCCATGATGGCCATTTTCAGCACAGTGAATTCCCTCTAGTCTGTTCCTCAAGTGAAGGAATGCACGGTCAAGATAACCCATTTTTCCTACTCTAAAATTCCCTTCAGATATTCCTCCTCTCATTCTTACCCACTACCTACCTCCTTTAAAATTCAGCACCCTGGGGCTGGGGAGATAGCTCCGTGGCACAAGTGCCTGCCTGGCAAGTACAAGGTCGTGAGTT
>PVJA010004078.1:0-20954 GCA_004027025.1 Myocastor coypus | reverse complement strand
CACCTAGCAATAATTTTGCATTGTTTTCTCAAGTCTATGCCTACCATCAGGTTGGAACCCACAGAAGAAAGAAGTCAATCTTTTACATGTGTCTGAAGAAGTACAGTATCAGTCACTGGATTTGGCACACTTACTAACATATGCATTACACTTGCACATGGATGGAGTCAAGAGAGGAATAATTCAAACAGGTGGTTAGAACCTGAACTCACATTGCATCTCTGTGATGAAAAGATAAATTTTTAATACAAAGTATGTTTCACCTGTACACCTTTATTAAGTTACTAAAAAGATACCCATGTCTTTAATCAAATTCAATTGCCTTTCCAAATGCATGGGCAATATCTGTTTTTTATTTTACAAACACTGAATTAATAGTGGTTTAAGAAGCATCCAATTCATTTGGAAAGATAAATTTTTGTCAACAAGTAACAAGCAAAAGGCAAAGGACTTTTAATTTCTACAGGCAGAAAAGTGTAAGAAAGTAAATATAAAAGGAAACCTAAGATAAAAGCTTATTGGTTAAATTTGGTTTATTGATTCTTCTGGTTCTTTTTTCAGGATGATAAGGGTCTAGAGTTCTCTCTGGTGATTAACTTTTATCTTTCTCGGAAGAAAGGAGAAGATGGACAGCTTTGCAAACTTATGTCCTACCTTTAGAAAATCCAGAGGGAGGCCGGAAAGCTTTTATATATATATACTTTTCAATTGCCTTCAACTCAAAATAACCCTCATGCTATAGAGGACATAAATTGGGGTGATCTAGTACTTCATAAGGCAGAAAGGAAGAAATGGAAGGTTTTCAAGAGGTACCATCTGATGTTAGAGAAACACTGAGTAAAACATACCCTTAAAGGATATTTAAACCCAGGATTGCAAAGAAAAGATTTTTAAGAAGTTTTACACAATGGTCCAGTCCTTTCCCCCTTTGCCATTTCTCAAGAAATGTCAAATTAAATTTTGAATCACTCTCATTTCTATTTTTGCCAGGTTGTTATTTCTTTGCATGTGAGATTCTGCAGCCAAGATCATAAGTTTCCTGCGTTTTCAAGCTACATCCTGTCAACACTTCTTAAACCTAGATCAAGTCTGTGCCCATGGCACGTGATCATTAAATAATATCAAGTTCAAAAGCACTTAAAAATCTGGTTAGGGAGGCTACAAATGTCACCACTGAAACAAGATCCCTTTTAAGTAAGATGTGCATACAATTCTACAAAATACCAGTGAAATATTTTAACTTTCCCTGGATTATATAAGTTTAAAACATGTATTGTTGGATATTTATAGCTTGGATATCATGAAAGTTGATATTTGGCCAACTATCTTTGTGGGAAAATTTTGCTAGAGGTTTTAGGCTGGCAGTTTTCAGAAAGCCAAACACTCAGGATATGTAGGCAGTGTTGCCAAATATAAGTTGCAAAAATGTTCCCCAGGAAAAACTCTTCTAGCTAAAATATCAAGCCCTGACTTTTTGGCACCAGAAATGGATTTTAAGGAAGATTTTTCCACAGATGGATTGGGATGGGATGATTTGTGATTATTCAAAAGAGCATGCCACCTAAATCCATCATCATATGTGTGGTTCACAGTAGGGGCTGTGCTCCTATGAGAATCTAATGCTAAAGCTGATCCGATAGAAGACAGAACTCTGGGGCTATGAGGGCTATAAACGCAGTTGCAGCTTCACTCACTTATCCACTGCAAACCTCCTACTCTGCAGCTGGATTCCTAGCAGGCCAAGAACAGATTCTGGTTCATGCCCTGGGTATTTGTGACCACTGCTTTAGAGAATGTTACAGCCTCTGGGCAATGATGGGGACTTCATAGCTGCAGGTTTTCCAGCTTTTAATGATGTAGATGATCACAGAAATCAAAGCCTCAGGTCATTTAGCTTGGTTAGACTTGAGCCAATGAAATAAATCATCAAAACAGCATCTGAAACTGCACAATTCCTTTTTCACTACAAGTTGATACAATCCTGGCAGAAAACATTTGGAACTGGCCTCCTGTAAGAGCACTTTCCACATTATTGGGACATCCTTTCTCTTTTGTTTTTAGCAAACATTTATTAGCAAACAAATGTTTTATATATTTGACATATATAATCTCATTTATCCCTAACAGCCAATCAGGTTGCTACCAATGAAAATACGATGTATTGGGATGAAATTTATATAAGATTCAGTAGAATATTATTTAAAAGATTGTCTTGCTGTCAAATATAAACAAGGAGGAGGTATAGAGTTTATGCATTTTTTAAATGATAGGAATGAGTTAAGCTCAGAAATGTAGTTGAAACTTAAACATAAAAGCTCTACATCCTGATGAAAACAAACTGTAGGTTCACTTCTTCAATAAACGAGACTTGATCAGAAAAAAAAAAAAAAAAAGAAGAAAACAAACTGTATACATTTAAATTTCTTGATGCTTTGTGTGGAAACAATTCTGAGTAACTTACAAATGAAGTTTTCTTCTCTTTATAATCCTATAATCAGGATTTAATAGAAACTCCTATGTGTATTACTATCCTTATAATGATATAGCTCCAAATAAATCAATTAAATATAGACAAAGGGGATTAAAATGACACAGTACAGCCTAGGAACGGAATGCAACAAAGTCTCCTTAGGACCACAAATGGACACACTTAGAAATCATGATAAAAAAAAAAAAAATCGCTTTCTAGGAATCAGGCAGGATCTGCCAGGAAAGCTAGAAACTATAGAGAAGCTGGAGAGAAAACACAATACAGAGAAATTAATTAAGGAGTATGGAAAGCTCAGCCCAGCTCCTAGGTAGTAGGCCCTGCGCTGTGGGCACAAAGTAAACCCATAGAGCATTGACTGCCCCATAGAGAAAAACAGAGCAGGCTAGCAGTGCTCACCCCAAGAAAAGTCCATGGTTGTTGTAAACTACCGACACTGTGTTGTTTTGTTCTCAAAGTGCTTCCTTCTACATGGCAGGCTAGAATTTGAGAAGAAATCTACTTCAGCACCTGCCATAGTTCAGAGGGTTTAATCTGATGTCATTTTGGAAGGGGTGAATTAAGACTGAGCTACAGAACAATTATACTTAAGAGAGTCTACTGTCACTCTACCACAATGACTGTGTGTGAGATGGCCACAGAAGACAGTAACAAAGAGGACATCAGGTAGATCTAGACACCCCATGAAAGAAAGAACTCAACCAGAAAGAACACAGGGGTTCTGCTCCTTGTAACAAGAATCCAGGTCAGTCTGATGTGATCTGCAGAAAGAAACCAGTCTTAAAATACTGGCATTAAGTCCAACATCACATAATCAGTGGTCTCCTTGCTTTGCCCCTCTACCATTGTGAGCAGGGATATGCCTCAACCTCAAAGGTTACCATAGCCTGGGTAACAGATGGAGTTCTAGAGCCAAAGAATGGGGAAAGCACCTCACAAGCCAAAGCCATAAACTCAAGCAGAGAAAGCTGTGAGTTGGACAGTACATGTTGTCATGGAAACTGGTAGCTATTGGATTGACTACAGCCTGAAGGTAGAAAGCACTGACAAACTGAGCCAGGCAGGAATCCTAGGTCAGAATTGAGCATTTACACACAAAAATGTGAGTAAGCAAGTAACATAGTATGTGTGACCCTTCCCCCCTGGTGCCTGATGAATTCCAGTACTGCAAACTCTGGGAAGAAGTCAGTCATTCAAAAATTCAAAAATACAGAGCACAAAATTGAGACTGGCTTTATTCTCTCTCTCTCTCTCTCTCTCTCTCTCTCTCTCTCTCTCTCTCTCTCTCTCTCTCTCTCTCTCTCTCTCTCTCTCTCTCTCTCTCTCTCTCTCTCTCTCTCTCTTTCCCCTTTTTCCCCTACTCTCATGGGCTTGTGCAGGCTTGGGTTATTTTTTCTCTTTTCTTTTTTCTTTCACTTTTTTCTGTGTTATGTTCTGCTTTTCCATCTGCATTTTTAAATTAGCTGTTTTCTATGATTCTTTAATTATATTTTCTTATACTTCTTATAGGGTTTACATTATTTTATTCTTTTCTCCTCTTTCTTTTCCTTGTTTTTCAAATTTTTGTTCTAGCATTTCCCTTTTCCCCACCTGTTCCATCTTTATTAGTAACATTATTAAGCTTTATCAATGTTTAGGTATTTCTCTTTTTTAATTTTTTATTTTTTTTGTTTCAGAACTTTTGTTTGTTTATTTATTTATGTTTATGACTGGCTCAGCCTGCCCTGAGGGCAGGGCTGGCGCAGTATGTGGTGCCAGGGATCGAACTGTGGCCCAAGCTTTCCTAAGCAGGCGCTTTAGACCACTGAGCCATCCTGCCAGCCCCTGTTTAGGTATTTCTTAACTCTACACTGTCATCATTCAATTCCTTTCTATTGTTAAGGGTGGTATAGTTGTTGCTTTAGTACACATCTATAGTCTGACACTGTTGTAATTATACCATAGTGTAACTGGATCTGTATTGTAATTACAGATCTCTATTTTATGGTTAAGGGTGGCAATTTATTAATTTTTATAGTATGCCAATATGCAATTTTTCCTTGAAATTATTTTTGCTACTGATGTTATTGCCACTGCCAAGGTGGAAGAGTTATTCCTATTAATTTTTTTTTACTATATGCTGAGTCTGGCTTAGTCTCTGTGTTGTCAACAACGCTGTAGTTCATTTCCAAAGAAATATATCCTGGATCAATTACACTATGTGCTCCCCTCCAAAATTGGCAGTGGTAGTTGGATCTTGAAATAGAGGTGAAATCCTATATCTGCACATGATCTGAGTACATCACTGGGAAGTACACCTTCACTACAGAGATCTCCATATGAACATTAAACTCTTTGCACTATAATGAACCCACAAACCTCAGACAAGAAAATAAAACTATGACAAAACAAGGAAACAAAATGTCAACAAAAACTCCCAACTCCCCCATATCTGATCTGTGGGGCATTGGTTGGTAGGAAATCAAAAGCCAAAGAATTGAACTACGTACAATGGAAGAAGAGGAGGTGAGAAAGAGACCAGCAGAGTGCCAAGCAAGCTCAAAGATAGCTAAAGAGATAACGGAGTTAGTAAACAAAATGACCAGCAAGCTTATAGACGACAGATTAGATTTAGATTTTCATTACTTTTTTAGGTTCTCATACTAGCGAGACAATACAATGTTGGCACATGTGGATCTGATTTATTTTACTTACCAATATAGTCTCTAGCTGCATCCATTTGTCCAGAAAAACCTCAAATTTACCTATTTTTATACTTGAATAATACTCCATTGTGTAAAAATATCATATATTTTTTATCCACTCCTATGTTGATAGGCATTTGGTTTGTTTCCAAGATTTGGCTATGACAAATTATGCTGCTGTAAACACGTAATACAGCAACTATTGTTGAATTCCTGTTACTTTGTTTAATGAAAGTTTGTATTGCTTCTAATGCTGGGTTGTTTTGTCTATTTTGTAGTCTTTAAAAAGAAAAAAAGCCAAGCTAAACCAAAAGACATAAAGCACGCCTGACCAGGTAAGCAAAGAATTAGAGTCCATGGAAAGGTAGCAAAAATAAATAGAAGCTGTACAACTTTCAATTTAAAATATATACAAAAGAAGTGACCAAGGTAAGGAGAGTATTTCAGAATTAGAAGACTTAGCAAATGCAAATAGCCAAATGCTCAGAGAGATCTTTAAAAACTAAAAATAAAAAAAAATGAATCAGACAGCTGATAGATGACACAAAGAACATTGACCTGAGATTAACTGGAATGAGTGGTAAATCAAATGACACCACAGGTGACATAAAAAGCTTCTTTACAAAAATAATAGCAGAAAAATTTCTAAGCAAGGGGCAATTTTTTAACATACAGATAAGTGAGGCATATAGAAGAACCCAAATAGTTGAGACAAGAACTTCCCAATGATACATAATAGTTAAAATTCTAGAAGTCCAACACAAGGACAGATTTTTAAAAACTGCTAGAAAAAAGAAACAAATCATTTCTAAAGGTAAATTCATTAGTATTATGTTGGACTTCTCAACACAAAACTTAAAAGCCAGTAGAGCTTGAAGTAAATGGTTTCAAATACTAAAAGAAAACACGCTCCTACTCACAGTGATATATCACTCAAAAATATCTTTCAAATTTGATGAAGAAATTAAGTATTTTCATGACACAGAACACCTTAAAAAATTCATGACCAACAAACCTGCCCTCAAAAAAATTCTTAAAGATTTGTTCAGCAGTTAATAGTTAAACATAAGGAGGAAAAAGAAATCAGCATCAGGAAAGGAGTGCAAAGACAGCAACAAGTTAGTAACTATTGGTATTTTCAGTGTGAGTAGTCCCAAGTCCCTCCCAACAAGCACAGATTGACAAACTGGATCCAAAAAAAAAAAAAAAACCTCAATGGAAAAATAAAGTTAAGAACTTGTGGTACATTAATTAATGATCAACTGGTAGCACACAGCTAAATCAAATCTGTGTGGTACTTGGCGTGGAATGGCCACCTGAGGATTGTTGCCAGCTGCATTAAAAGAAAAAAAAAAAAAAAAACCTAGAGGGGAAGACGGTGTGCTGTTGATTCTCCTGATGAAGCTTTCACACTGGTTTTCCTGACATAAAGTCAGCGGTTCTCATCACTGGAGGAGCTTGGGCCTTTATTGTTACTGAGGATGGCTGTGGTTCTTTTCAGGGAACTCTGATCCTTACCTTTAGCATTTTTCCTGGCTGCAGTGAAGATGCCTCAGTCTGCTGGCACACATCTTTCATCCAACTGGTACAGACTTCCTATCTTTCAACACTGACTTTTGGACCTTCCCAGTGCAGATTCTTTTTTTTTTTTAAAGAATTTTTTTTTATTTCTTTTTTTTTTTCTTGTTTCAGAACTTTTGTTTTTGTTTTGTTTTGTTTTGTTTTTTGCTTATTTGTTTTGTTTTTTTATGGCCGGCTCAGCCTGCCCTGAGGGCAGGGCTGGAGCAGCATGTGGTGCCCAGGATTGAACCGCAGTCCCTGCAGCCGCATAAGCTTTCCTAAGCAGGCGCTTTAGACCACTGAGCCATCCTGCTGGGCCACAGATTCTTGATACAGACTTGCATGAGCTATTGCCATAGGCTTTTGGTCTCCGCAGCGGTTGTCAACCTGTGGGTCACGACCTCGGTAGGTGTTGAACGACCAAAGCACAGGGGTCACCTAAAGCCATACTGAATCATAGCTGTAGCAAAATTACAGTTTTGAAGTAACCACCAAAATTACTTTTTTGGTTTGGGGTCACCACAACATGAAGAACTATATTGTGGGGTCACAGCGTTAGAAAGGTTGAGAACCACTGCAAAGGATAGACTCATACAGGATATTGCTGTGGGATGCAAGCCCTCAACTTGATTCTTTGTACCTCAAATGTGTGGACACGTCTCTCATATTCTTTTGAATTTCACTTTTTGTTTGAATATGATAAAATTATCTTGCTAATTATATGTCCTATATTAAATACATTTCCTTGTAAACCCTGAGTACAACAGGATTTATGACTAATATTGTCAACAAAGCTCATAAAAAGGGCCTATCAGACTCATATTTATTCTTTAAAACATTTCTATTGATGAATTACTAATTGAAATATGGGTTTTATTATATTAAATAATATATGCTTCACAAAAAAAACACAAAAGTAAAATACTGAACTTTTATTATTCATGGTTTATAAAAATCATCAAAATTTTCACCAACATTTTTGGTGTTCTTCATCTAAAAAAGAACAACACAAATGCTTACATGAACTACAATGAAAATTACACTTTCCAAAAGTAATAATCTTTACTCCACTTTTGACAGCTAACGCAGCCTGCACACATCACAACAGCACATTGTATACATGCATGTATATACATGACAGTACCTGTGTTTTGTAGGACAAACTTGTCACCTCAGTGGCCTTGCTGTTTTGTCAGAGGTTCCTATTATATCATACAGTGTGGGCAACATAAGAACTTTACATGCCAGCATGCACTATATACTAAGATCCTGTCTCCAAAAAAGCAAGAAAATTAATAAATACAGTATCAATAAAATAAAGTATTACATTCTTCAAGTGTGTTGAGCACTCAGAATAAACATCTACATTTTCAAATCAGCTGTATATTTGCTTACAAAACCTATAACATCAAAAATAAAAACCTATGTGAACCACAACAGAAACAACAAATAAAAACCTGCCACAGAAATAAGTCTTGCTTCCACTCTCACGTCCAAGGCAGTCTTCGTACATGAAAACTTCATGATCCATGCATACATCTTACTTAAACTGAGACCTGCTACACTTAGCTTTCCTTTCATGTATGGCAGACCATTATGGTCACCTCTGTTGTCTTTTGTTTTGTCAGGAGCTTCCTACTATATTTTAAAACATGCACTCGGCAGGGATCTAAGATATCAGCAAAATGAAATATCAAATTTTCACATCAGGGGCCCCGGCGGGATGGCTCAGTGGTCTAAAGCGCCTGCTTGGGAAAGCTTGGGCAGCTTCAGGGACCGCGGTTCAATCCCCGGCACCACATGCTGCGCCAGCCCTGCCCTGGGGCGGGCTGAGCCGGCCATACAAATCAGTGAATAAACAAACAAAGGTTCTGAAGCAAGAATGAATGAATGAATGAATGAATAAATAAATAAATAAATAAATAAATAAATAAATACATTATTAAAAAAAAAATTTCACATCAGCTGTCTACTTGCTTGAAAACTTAAAAGATAACAACAAAAATAGAAATCTATGTGAACTGCACAGTAACTACAAGCAAAAGTATAGCACAGAAATGAGCTGTGCTTCAACTGGCATGCCCAAGACAGTCTTCACACATGACACGACAAAAGAATTTCATGTTCTACTCACAGGTATCAATTACACAGATAGCATAGGGATGTTTTGGTTTCCTGTGCTTTTGTGTAGAGCATATTTGACTTTTTTTTTGTTTCTTCTGTTATTGTTGTAGATCTTTGGGATGCTGTATGGACTCCTCTTGAGTCACGAGTATGTTCTACAATATTTTTGCATAGTTCCCTGGGCAGAAACATTTTGTTTTTCCTCTGCCGTCAATATCATATGAGTTCCAGGGGCTGGGGAGATAGCTCCGAGGCACAAGTGCCTGCTGGGCAAGTGCAAGGTCATGAGTTCGAACCCTGGTCCCACCAAAAAAAAAAAAAAAAAAAAAAAAAAAAAAAAAAAAAAAAAAAAATCATATGAGTTCCAGTCCCAGCCCTCTAGGAAAATTTCTCTATACTATTTTGCACGTTTTTTCTTGTAAACTATCAAACTATTCATATTGCTTTAACAAAGACTATGCCACACATGTTTGGATCAAAAATAAAAAAACACGAACACTGACCAATGCTTGTGTTTCAACTGAAATCATAGTTGTTGCATAATTCAACAAAAACATCTACCCCACTTTTGGTTTTCTTGTTGAACGATTCCATCTAGGCTTCTGGTCTGCTGCAGTTTCCCTATCAACATTTCATTTGTGGTACAATGTTGACATCAGCAATACCAGTATGTTTTCCTTTACCATATACAAGGTTATTGTTATATCTTTATGAAATACAAAAATTGTTGCATTATACAATTTTTTGTTTTGAAATTGCAGCATTTCATTTAGAATCTCTTCTTTGTTCCTGTGTATAGTTCCTGCACCAGTCCGCATGTGTTTTTTAAACAACTATAACATCAGCTAGAAACTGGTAAACCAATTGTTGAGTGTCAAGTTCTGAATAGTTGTTTTTTAATAGCCAGCTCAGCCGGCCTTGGGGATGGGGCTGGCACAGCATGTAGCGCTGGGGATTGAACCGCTGTCCCTGAGGTTGCCTAAGCTTTCCTAAGCAGGCGCTTCAGACCACTGAGCCATCTCACTGGCCCAAATTCTGAATACTTGAGATGGTAGAAACAATAAGTCTGTTCATAGCATCATTTGGCTTACTGCTATGTGAATAAGGACTTGTTGACTGAGTGTCAGGACAAATTCCTAAGGTAAAAAAGCATGAAAAGTCTTCAAATATACCAGGGGTGAAGGGCTTTTTTGTTTTTGTTTTTGTTTTAATAAAAACAGCTACATTTATTGGCCTTCAGTAAAACCATACGAGTAGTAAAAACAACATGAATAAATGTTTTAAAGACATTCACAGGGCAAAACCCTTAAACAACTGCCTTTCTGTGTATCATCATAATTGCCATTGCCTCCCTTCCCTGCTGCTTGAATTCATTAATCATTTCTAGTTGGAGACCCTTTGTAGCACAGTAATGTTACCTCCTTTCAGCATGATCTGACCCAGTTGTTTTCCTGAGTTTGTTTTAGAATGTGTTTCTTCTGCATCATCTAATACACGATGCATGTACTCATCAAAACCATTAATGCAGCCTTCTATCCACATATTCACTTGTTCATACAGCCACACTTGGATCCAGGATCCATTCTGCAAGTATCTGGAGATGAGGTTGATGGGCCGCACCATCACCTTTTGCACTTTCTGGCCCTGACCCCGGTATGCCAAGGCAGAGACCAACAAAGACCACACCAGCCCAGGGGAGAAGTTTTTATGCCACATTTTGACCCACCACTTTCCCATAATTCTCTTATATTTCTTTGATTAACTTTAAACAACTGTGTGATATACAGCAGGTCTATGCTTTCAGTTAGGCTAGTAAGGTGTAATTATAAATACATTTTTTGAAAATGGCTGATGGTGCATACCAAACATTATTTGCATATCAGCCTTTGTTGAAATATTTCAGCTTTTGTTGGAATATTTCATATTCAACATTTCTCAGCATTTCATCTGTTACAATTCCTCTTTATATATTTAGTACAGTGTCTCACTACACAGCTCAGACTCACTGTGATCCTCTGTTTCCAGCCTCCCCAGGGTTGGGAATATAAGTGTGTACCACCATGCCCCATCTTCACCCGTGACAATTTCCACCTAGCACAACAAATGGCAGTGCCAGGATTCTGTGAAATACATTTCACCCCTGCCAAGACCTACAGTATATTTTTGGACCTACTTTTAACATTGGATTGTCCCATTTGGTTGCACCACCATTTTGTACCGTTTTAACTGAAAAATATGAACCTGTTTTTGCTGTTTCCTGTCATCATAGTAAAGGAGGTCCCCATTCCTTCTGTCTGCATCAGTCAGTACTTATTCCATTTCGCTGTCACCAGAACTTTGGCTCACATGTCCTATGTCAAAGTCTTCATCATCACCATCTACCTATACAAGGCTCTTCTGTAACAAGCACATGCATTTTACTATAATAGGTCACCTTCCTCATTAATGTATGAGTAAGTTGATGATTCAATTTTGACTCCTGCAAAACTTCCAAATCCAGTTTTCCATATGCCATTACTCTGCATTAGGCTACTTCAATCAGAAAGAAAACAACTAAAAACCTTTTGGAAGAATCCTTGGGTGATGTGGGTCTATTGGACTCTGTGTTGGGTCACTATACACAAAACTGGTTAGCTGGACCATATGGTGGGTACAAATCCTTTTTACCATTTTTGCACATATGCACACTCCTTGCCATTCATCATACAAAATGAGTAAACATATAGATTGCTCCCATATCCCTCATGGAAAGGTACTGAGACACACAGTCAGCTACTATAATGCAAAAGTACAAATTTGAAGTAGAAAAGTAAGGGTTGGATCCACTAAACCCAGTCTTATGCCCCTCAGGATTTAATCTAACAAGAAACTCAAATGCGTATCAACATTCCATGCACTAAGATCCCCCAAGACAGCAGGCCTAACAATACTAATTTCAAAAAAAAAAAATCGACTTTAAAGTCCAGCAAAAAAAGTTACAAAATATTGCTTAATGGAACAATTCAATAGGAAGTGATAACAGTTATACAGGGTTACATGCCAAACTCAGATACAACCAAACCAAATTTTTTTAAAAAATCATAAAACCTCACAAAATGATCAACGCAGTTATAACTGTGACTTCACTGCCACAAATAGATCAACAGACGATTTAAGCAAAAAATAAGAGTTGAACCATGCCTTTGAAACAATGGGTTTTACAGACATCTACAGACTTTTCCATTGAAAAACAACAGAATACACATTCTTCTCAGCAACACAAAAAATATTTTTCAAAATACACCACACACCAGCTGATAAAACATGTTTAAGTAAATAAAAAAGTCCCACCGGGTGTGGTGGCTCACGCCTGTAATCCCAGCACTCGGGAGGCTGAGGCAGGAGGATTGGTGCAAGTTCGAGACCAGCCTGGGCTACAAAAGTGAGCTCAAGGCCAGCCTCAACTGCATAGCGAGACCCTGTCTCAAAAAGACAAAAAAAATTAAAAAATAAAAATAAAAATAAAAAAGTCCCAGTTATTCAGAACATTCTATCAAACCACACTACAATGAAATTAGAACTTGAAAACAAGATAAACTAAATAAATTATGCTAATAAGTGGAAATTGAATAATACCCTCTTGAATAATCATTGAAGCACAGAGAAAATAAAAAATGAAATTAGATTAAAATCACATGATAATGCACTAACTATACCAAAACCAATATAACATAATGAAAACAATCTTAAGAGAAAAATTTAGACCAGTAAATGCCCACATCAGCAAAACAGAGTGAACTCAAATAAATGAATTAATGATGCACAACAATGTGTTAGAAAAACAAGACCAAAATGAAAACACTGCATCACTGTGATACCTGTGTAACTACGTTTAGAGCAGCACAATTTGTGATAGCCACATCTTGGAAACAACCAAAATGCCCATGATCTGAAGAATGGTTTAAAAAGATGTGATATTTTTATACAATGATATATTACTCAGCTATAGAGAAAGAGAAACTAGAAGATTTTATATATAAGTGGATACATCTCGAAGATATACTCATAAGTGAAATAAACCAGACCTATATGTGTAAACATCATATAGTCTCCCTAGTGTAAGCACTCAAAAGAAGAAATAAAAGTGGAGAAGCATAACACAGCTGAATGGAAACTCAAGAACCTAATGGTTAAATAATGAAGAGACAGCAAGCAGAAAAGATAGGAAATAAGGCAGGAGAAAAATCAGGCACTTATATACACAGAATGAATTAGACAATGGTCCTAAGAACCTCCAACCGGTTTTGCACACTGAGGATAGCAATGTGTCACACTAAAACACATTGTAATGTCTGTCATTCAGGTCTTTTAGATGTGTGCTGTTCCTAATGTAATTTCAGTTATTGCTATACTCTCTCTCAAGTAAATGGTTGTTTTACAAGAAAATTTTTAAAAGGGTATTTTAAAAAAGAGTAAGAGACAAGGAAAACTGTCATAGGATTGACTGGTTGTAATTTTGTATATGTTTAGATTTCTAAATGTCTGTGTAAAAATGTTTAACTTTTTATCACATTTTATAGGGACTTATTAGAATGTCAATGATTGATAGAAAATACCTATTTCAAGTTGAGTTTAAGATGTTTGATGTTCAGAAAGCAAATGATGTTAAGTTCAAGTACCTATATTATAGAGAAATAGTATCACAAAGCTTTTCTTCTGGAGGGTTAAGGATATAAATTTACAGACCAAAAATTAGAAAAAAAGAAGGCCTATGAGGGCATCCAATATTTTGGCCCTAGCCCTTCAAGGTTAGTGAGGACTCAGAGCATAAGAGAATTTGCGCTATAACATACTATAACCCAGTGGTAGCCCACATTTTTTTTATTTATGGGGTTTATGGAGCTACAGAGGAAAGGGAGTGATAATGTACAGTGTTCCTAAGGAGAGTCACCTAGAGAGAAAACATTCCTCAGATTTTCACAGAGGGCAAACTGGTCAAGCAATGGCCATGACTCATCCGGACAGCTGACAATGGCAATAGTTCTACAAAGCACTGTATATGGTTTCAAGGTAAAACCTGAGGGTATTTGACTGACCTTGGGAGATACAAAAGTTACATGTTTCGTTATACAGGTCTTGCTTTAACTCGCCCTTAACCACCCAGCAGAAAAGTTTAACCACGAGGCATAAAACGTAAAGCTAGATTAGTATAATGAGCTGTAAAAGGCTTAAATAAATAGCTTCTGACATTGGTATTTCTGCAAGTAACCCACTACAATTATTGAATATTGGACCATATATACAACTACTTTCTCTTAGTTCAATGAGAAAAAGGTTTTGTACCAATAATGATTAGAAAAATTATCACATCAGCATCCTATATTCTGAATAACTACTACAAGGACAACTATATGCACTGTATTAATTATTGGAGATGTACTACTTATGTGTTTTGAAACTGTCTCACTGTTATTATTTATTAAAATAATAAAAATTTTAAAATAATTTTTTTAAAAAACGTGTTATGGTGTGAAGACAAGCCCCTCTGCCCTACCACTTGTTCAGAAATTTGGAAAATGTACCACTAAAGATACTAAAATAATAACAAGCAATCAAATCAATGCAGTAATAAAAATTCTGTCAACCAAGAGAAGCCCATGATTGAATGGATTTGCTCCCAAATTTTCGCAGAACTTCGGAGAAGAATTAATGTCACTACTTCTCAACTGTTTACATACATGTAATCAAAAAGAAAGTGATGTTTCCAAAATTAGTCACTGAAGCCAGATTGCCTTGATACAAAAAAGAGATAAGACCTCAACAAAAATGAAAACCTCAGGCCAATATCCTTGATGAGCATAGATACAAAAATACTGTATAAGTTACTTCCAAACAGAATTCAGCAATTCATTACAAAGATAATTTATCATAAATAATTCAGGTTCATTCCAGAGATATAAGGATGATTTAACCTACATAGGCCAATAAATGCCCTCAACCCAACAGACACCACACAAATAGAACTTAGGATAAAAATCATACAATAATCTCCATAGATATGGGGAAAAAATTTTAATAAAATCCAGCACAACTTGAAAATGTAAAAGACTGATAAAAATACACTTAGAAGAATCATACCTCAAAATGATAAAGTGATATATCTGATAAATCCACAGCTAACATCATATTGAATGTCAAAAAACTGACAAGCATTACCTCTCAAATCAGCAATGATCAGAGTATGCACACTTCAGCTGGGCATAGTGACACACGCCTGTAATCCAAGAACTCAGGAGGTTGAGGCAAGGAGATCACCGCAAGTTCAAAGCCAGCCTGGGGTACAAAGTATGATAAAAGCCAGCCTGATTTACATAATGAAACCTTGTCTCAAAAAGAATAAAAGAGTATCCACTCATCATTCCTATTATTTTTACGGTTATTTTCAAATATGTTGACAACTGCCCTTATTCTTTTTTTAATTTTATTAATTTTAATGAGAAAGAAATAACAATGAGACAGTTTCAAAACAGGCTAGTAGAACACTTACAACAGTTAAGGTATTGCATATTGTCCCCATAGTAATTGTTCAGAGTACAAGATGAAGACATATCTTTTCTAAACACGATTAGTAAAAATTTTTTGTCTCACTGAATTCATATAGCCCAATAGTCCATAGAGAAGGCAAATCACCTATCATTCTATCCTGTTAGGGTCTTTGCCTGTTCCATTACTGTTTTTTGTACCTTTTAGTAAGGCTCTATAGGGTCTCCAGGGTCTCACTACATATTCAGAACACATAGTGATCCGCCTGTGTTCAGCCTTCCAAAGAGCTGGGATTACAGGTGCGCACCACCACTCCCAGTCTTAATCACCATCTCAGTGGGCCCTCAGGGTGAGGCTGGCACAGCACACCGCGGATCAAACCCCAGCCGCTGTGTCTGCCTAAGCAGGCACTTTAATCTGCTACGCTATTTGGCTGGCCTTGTTCCATGGTTAAAGTGACCTAAGATGACTTAACAGAATAAACATAATTCTAAATAACTATACATCCATGTCTCACAAAAATAGGTAAGGGAGCAAGTGGCCATATGATTGCAGATTACATAGCATCCTATGTAAATCAGACAAAAATAGGTGCTAGGACTTCTTAGAATTAGGGGAACATGTTATGGGGAGATAAGGAAGGAGATCTTTGGTGAATGAAGTTTACCATGTTATGTAGAAAAATCTTTGAAGTCTTAAAAGTTGTCTCTATAAGCGCCTCCATTACCTTTGTTGTTTCCTTTATGGGAGAAACTTTCAAAGCTGCCCCTGCGTCTATAGTTTCTCAAAATAATCATTTTAGAAATAATATCAAAAAGGGATATTTTGGGGTGGAAATTTTTGGCCTACTGTAGTCATATTTTGAGATTGTACATCCTGATCTCAACGAGTACACACTGTTCTGCTTTTCACTTTAGGCCAAATAGTTTTCAAAAATATTGAGTGAGCCCACGGCAGATGAGAGTGGAGGTGGGGAGACACTTACTACTGTCACCTTTGGTGCCAACCCAAGCCGCTTTGGACTCCTTCCTGGGGCTAATTACCTATGGTCAGCTCCTTCTGACAGTTCACAAAATGCACAGAGGAATGCTTCAAGTTCCCAGAGCCACCTCTCACCCAAGCAAGGAAACATCTGGAACATCTGTGTCCCTCAGTAGTTTATGGCCTTGACTGTGCAGACGCTCAGGTCTTTGCCCTAGGCTTTTCCTCAAGGTCAATCTGACACAGGGAGGTAGGGTGTGCTTAAAACTGCCTGAAAATGACAAGATTCCAGAACACCTCCACAGAACAATTACCAAAGCCCTGCATGTGGACATCTCATAAGAGCCCAAACAAGTTTTCTGTAGTACACATTACACCTGATGTCAGCCTGAGTAGTGAACGACACTGAAAAGACAGTGTGCAGTGAGTTTTTAGACGCTATGTCCTCCCTTGTAGGGTGATTCACCCTCACTCTGTAAGTTGTACTTGTTTTCCTAATTTTACTTGGCTCAAACACACTCTGCAGAACCTGCTTCTTTTTCTATCTAACTTTGATACTTCTCCCGGCCAATTCGTTATCAGGACAGAAAAATCAACAAACCACTTCCCAAACGAGTCCCCTGCATTTCAAAACCTGCTAACAAAACCAAAACTAAGTCTTCACTCAAAATCAAACCTGTCCTCAGTCCCTTTCTTGACCTTTCATGTCTCCCCCACTTTCTTCTCACCAGAGTTTGACTTTCATAAAACACTTGTTTCTAAACTCTTGACTCAGGGTCAGCTCTTGGAGCCCTAACCTAAAGCAGAATGCTTTTTAAAAATGTGTTCCTCTAAATCATACCAGAATTGGGGCCTGGCGGGATGGCTCAGCGGTCTAAAGCACCTGCTTGGGAAAGCTTGGACGGCTTCAGGGACCTCTGTTCAATCCCCGGTACCACATGCTGCGCCAGCCCTGCCCTCGGGGCGGGCTGAGCCGGCCATAAAAATGAGTGAATAAACAAACAAAGGTTCTGAAACAAGAAAAAATAAATAAATAAATAAATTTAAAAAAAAAAATAAATCATACCAGAATTATCTTCAGGCTTAACGCTGGTCCACTGAGGGAATGCTGCTCTCCTAGAGTTTTATTAGGTAGTGCTTCCTTCCATAATAAAAATTTAGGAAATCTGGCACAGACTTAATTAAATGAGGCTCAGAGCTGTCACAGCTATGGTAAACATGTATACCTGGATCACACACACTCAGCCCAAATTCTGTCCAAATGGAGGAACCTGTGCAGGGAAAAGGGCAAACCCACCTTGCACACAGAAGCTGAGGGAGCAGCTGCTGACACAACAAAAGCTGAAAGGTTGTTCTTTTCCAAATTTACCACCACCCCCTGAGACAGTCTGACTTGTTTGTTTGTTTATTTGGTTGGTTGGTTTTTAGCAGTACTAGGGATTGCATGACACCAGGTCTGTGCACTGATCTACATCTCTCTCTCCCTCTCTCTCTCTCTCTCTCTCTCTCTCTCTCTCTCTCTCTCTCTCTTTCCCTCTCCTCATCTTCTCATCTATTAGAGACAAGGTTTCACTATGAAACTTGGGTTGACCTCAAATTCACAATATCCCCACCACAGCCCCCTGAGTCCTGGGATTATAGACATTCAGTAGGATATCCAGACTTAATTTTTGTTTTGAGACAAGGTTTCATTGAGTCACCAAGTTGCCATTCCTGGGCTCAAATTTATGATTCTCCCGCATTAGCCTCCAGAGTGCTGGATTATAGCCATTATATGCCATTATACCTAGTTTATATCCTTATCTTTTCAGAGTAAAAAACAAATGTGTAGTTGTTAACAAATATTATCTCTTCATGGGACTGATCTTATTGGAAGGCTCATAAATGTTGCCATAGTAATTGTCACTATGGATGAAGACAAATGTTAAATCGGAGCTATTCTAGTTATCAGACACTCAGGAAAGAGACTGTGAAGCATGTTGGGAAAAGAAGGAAGAAACAGACTACTCTAAGAAGAGAAGCCACAGAGCTAATGATGACTGAGGCACTTGACAACTCCAATTCTTAGAATCACAGAACTTTTAGCCCAGCAGGAAACCTAGATATCACCTAGTATAATGTTTTCTTTCATTTACACTGCCAATTTGATTTTCACATAAATGTTCCTGGAACTCTAATATTTAAAATAGCTAAAGGAAAGATTGGTCTATTAGTAGTGAGAAGAACATGTGGTGATCTGCCCAACAGGGTCTGCTCTTCATCTCTGTAGGCAGCTCCCTGGAGGAAGCCAATGCCCTCATCTCATTGTGTGCTCCAAAACTGTGCAGATTAATACCAGTTAGTATATAGCAGCCAACATAATGAGAAATTAATACTCAAGCCTCAGCACTATAGTAATAAATACTTTACAAGATTCTGTAAATGAATTTAGTATGCATTCTATCATTGTCAAGACTTCCAATTAAGTGGTACGGAGGCTGAATAACAGCTAATAAAAGCTGGAGATAAAATTTGAATCCAGGCTGTATGAATCCCAAGTAGCCATTACGCTCCTCTGAATTCATTCTCCTCATTCTGATGATGGCAAAACCATGGCTGAGCAAAGTGAAGTGGACCAGGTCCATAACAGGGTTTGTGACCAGAGAACTGGGCCCAACATCAGGCTGGCCACTCACAAAGCAGGACTCTAATACAGGAGACACTACCATGGAAGAAAATGGGAATCATGCAGATGAAACCTCTGATTCGGTAACATCTGAGGCAGACACACAAGTGCAGAAACTTATAGAGCAACTGAGATCAGAGATAACATCTGAAGTAAAAAATACATGAAGTGGAAAAACGACTAGAGAAACATATAGAGAAAATCAGAGCAGAAATAATATCTGAAGTTAACAAAGACATGTATAAATCAATAGCATACCAAGTAGGGGAACAACTACAGAAAGGTAGAGAGGAGAACAGAGCAGAAATAATCTCTGAATTAGAGAGAGAAAGGATAACCATAATGACAGACTTCAATACTATTAAAGAAGACATCGATAAAAAATTAGAGGACAATAGAAAAATGATGGACTCCCTGACGGAGCAATATAGGAAAGACATAGATCGCATGAAACAGTTTCAAAAAGATATACAAGAAAATAAAATCTCCATCACAAGTTGGCAGAGCCGTATGAATGAAAGTGAAGATAGAGTCTTAGATCTTGAAGACACAGTTGCAGCCAGTGAAAGAGTAAGAAAGGATCTTTTAAAAACAACCAGAATGCAGGAAAAAATAATTCAACATCTGCAAGACGATGCAAAAATGAACAACGTGAGATTAATGGGAATCAATGAGAAAGGAGTCAATACAAATGATATAAAAAGAATATGGGCAGAAGTAATAGCAGAAAACTTCCCAAATCTGAGAAAACAATCAGACATTCAGGTAACTGAAGCCTACAGAACTCCAAATAACATCAACCCAACTGAAAACACTCCAAGACATATAATAATCAAGATACCAGAAATCCAGCTGAAGAATAATATACTAAAAGCTGCTAGAGAAAAGAAACATCACATTTAAAGGAAAACCCATCAGAATAACAGCGGATTTCTCTTCACAAACCATGAAGTCAAGAAGAGCATGGAGTAGAGTGCTTCAAGTCCTCCATGAAAACAAATTTCAGCCCAGACTACTATACCCAGCAAAACTCTCCTTCGAGTATGAGGGAGAAGTGAAATATTTCCATGACAAGGAACAACTAAAGAATTTCATGATATCAAAGCCAGTGCTACATAATATTCTAACAAATATTTTAGAGAGGGACCAAAATGACCCGAATCCAACAAATGAGAACAGAAAGATCCCACCAAATAGAATAACTAACTAAACATAGGAGGAAAAAGTAGTAATCACTAGCGAATAAGAGTCATGGCCACCATAAGTCAATACATTTCAATTATAACCATCAATGTAAATGGACTCAATTCTCCAATTAAAAGAAGTAGACTTGCAGAGTGGATAAGGAAACAGAGCCCAACAATATGCTGCATACAAGAAACACACTTAACCCATAAAGAAACTCATAGGCTTAAAGTTAAAGGTTGGAAAACAATACTACATGCTCCAGCACCTCAAAAAAAAAAAAAAAGCAGGGATAGAAATCCTGTTTGCAGACAGTCTAAACTTCAAACCAAGACTGATCAAACGAAATAGAGAAGGCCACTACATACTGGTTAGGGGAAAAATTCATGATGAAGAGGTAACACTCATAAATATGTATGCACCTAACATGGGAGCAGCAAGTTATATAAAACAAACCTTAATGGACCTGAAAAATCTCATATCCAATACTACAATCTTAACAGGAGACCGCAACACTCCCTTATCTGAAAAAGATAGGTCAAGCAAACAAAAAATCAGCAAAGAAGTGGCAGAACTGAATCAGAACTTGGAACAACTGGACTTAGTGGACATACACAGAGTGTTCCACCCAACCACTTCAAAATACACATTCTTCTCAGCTGCACATGGGACATTTTCTAAAATAGATCACATATTAGTCCATAGATCATGCTTAAGTAGATGCAAGAAAACAGAAATTATCCCA